>PTEX01000558.1:63877-89763 GCA_003342815.1 Eudromia elegans | reverse complement strand
GGATCCTTGTTTAAATTTTAAATAGGCTCTAAATCTTCCTTCCACTCGGCTACAGCAGGGCTCCCTGCCTCTTCCCTCTGTGCTATTTTCTCCACATGAAGATATTTCTCAGAATCTTAATGGATCAGCAGATTAATGACATGAGCAAATCTCATCATATTTTGGCYCTTGTCACATGCCAGTTGCCTGGTTCACAGAAGACAAAATGAATAAAAGAATTTTCTGTCTCTCCARTCAGAAACCTGTGCACAGGCAGAGACAAGCAAGTGTAACTCTTAGAAAGTGACAAGCAGGCTTTAGCTAGTCTCTTTCATGAAGACTGACTTGCACTTACCTATTCCACATGCCCCTGCAGGGAATCAGCCACATTCACTAAGTAGCTAGAAATTCTGAGTGTATTTTTGACAACATAGAGCCTAGCTACTACAGGACCCAGGCAGGTGAGAATCCCGTATCTCAGTATGCTATTTCTTATTTTGTTTCCTATCATGAATGCTGCATGGAACAATCCCTACATAGATTTTTTTTCTGTGATATAACCTAGCACTCAGTCAGCATCAACTCCACTCCTCCTCCCTGACTTTCCTAATGCCATATTACTCTTCCTTTTTAAGGGACTTTCAGCCTTTAAGGCATGAAACCTTTCTTCTGATGGCATTCTGTACTTCTGATGGCATACTGTACTCCGTTGCTGCTGCAAGTTTCCTCACTCTCTGAGTGCTGTTTTCTCATTTCATATCTCATTATCTTGCCTCAGCAGAAGAGATGTGACCACTGAAACTGCCATGACCTGTTGACTCTTGGCCTTGCCAATAAAACCTGAGCTGCACTCTTGAAATCAGAGATTCCAAATGTTGTTTTTCTAAGATAGAGGCTGCAACCTCCATATGCAAAAGGCAAGATTATAAATGAAATATAGATTTGACGCAAGTAGGATAAGCAGGATTTATTTGTTTTTTTCCTACAAGAAGTTGTTCATAAGAAATCTACTGTCTTTATATATACAATTGATGCATAGTATAGGGATTGGATAGCACTCACAAAAATTAAGTTTCATAGATGTTCCTAACGTACTATAAATAAATCATTGTAGAAATGTTTCCTCTTCAAGGATTACCTCCTCTAAGGTTTTAGCAAAACCTGTATTTAAATCTGCCAGAATTCCAAAGGTAAATGGTCCTTATACCAGCATGTTGTTCAAAGAATTCCCACCTGGTTGGAAAAGACACAGAGAATTTTTTTTAGAAAAGAGGGAGAAAAAAAAAAAAAAAGATTTTTTTATCACATACTCCCACTGTTTCTGAAAAACAAATTTAGAGAATAAAAGATATGGTCCAATATGATATTAAGAACACTTCATAGAAATATGAATGATTTCTTCCTCAGTTCTTGTCTTTTGCTTTTAAAGCCTTTTATAAGGAATCACTGAGATATTCTGTTCACGATTACTAAGCCATTACTATTTAGAGCCTTGGTAACAAAAACAAACATCATTATCTTCTTGGCTATATGGATGTTCTGTTTAAGTAGAGAAGGTGAAACAACTAAAATTCTGGGATAAAAATTGTTGATTTAAAACATTATCTGTTTTACTTTTTGTCATTTTACATAATATGTATATCATATATGTTTTATTTATTTTATATGCCTTATATTTTATGTCATGACATATGTCACATTTTATGCCTTATTAATCTTTAAATGTCTAAAATAACTTTATCCTTCTCCTCTAAAAGTAACTATCAAAATTTAAATAAAGTAAATCCAAAATTATAAAAATGAAAATTACGCAAAGATGGACTATGGTAAATACAATATTCTACAAAAAAATACTATATAGATAAGATGTGCTAAAATAATTTTTACATAATAATATGAAACTTTTTCATCACCACACTTTTTTTTTTTCCTCTGGTAAAAATGAAAATATTCCAAAAGTTTTCTTATTATTTTCAGACTTTGATCACAGTTCTAGTTTCTAATAAAAGTCATAGTTCACCAAGAAGAAAGAATAATTGAGTATTCTCATGAAAGAACTGGACTGCAAACTGTAGCAGGGGGACTTGGGGATATGTCCTGTTTTACCATGAAAAAGGATCTCTTCATCAGAGCACTGAGACAGAGTCCTGAAGGCTGTCAAATTTCATAATGTCACAGTGTCACTGCTAAAACTACTGACACCAGTTTCTCAGAAATTGTTCTTTACTCTTTGCTGACTTCACTTTCCATACATTTAATCCTGAGTTCATCTGCAATGAATAAAACTGCTCAAGGTGTCTCTCCTTCAGTAGTGCTGCAGTCTAACCTCCATCAGCCATAACCCAAGCAATATACTAAGCACTAATACACACTAAGCAAGTAATAACCTTCTGATTCAGTGTGATCCAAGAGTGACGGTATGCGATCAGTGCTGTCAAAAAGCAGATGTCTTGTTATAGGAGACTGTTAATGCCTAAATGTTTAGGCATTGATGTGCAAGTCTATGAAGAGAATTAACTTTGAGCTTCCTTACTCGCTGTGTTATGACTCACTCTTTGGTGCCTCAGCACATCCTTTCTGCAGATGTGCAATATAGAGCTTTTCCTCTAAAAGCATGTCTAAACTCTTTATTCCACCTTACTTATAACGCTCTTTTTTTTCCCTCAGGATATCTATGTACTTGAGTAAATATGCAGTTATTCATGATACAGTACATCATAAACTCTTGCAACAGTTTCCTATGTCACTTGACCAAAGCAGAGGTATAAATAGCATTTGTCTGTATCACACTTTTGTTTCAGAGACATGATGCCCAGTGAAGCTATGAAAAAAAAAAAAAAAAAAAAAAAAAAAAGAGAGACGGTATTGGCATACATTACTCAAAATTTCTTTGGGAAAGGTTGAACTGCTTTTGAGTTATGACATTCACAAAAAAGCTTCTGAAACAAAGTCAGAATAAAACTGCGTTTTGATTAAAGCACAGGTACACAAGTATTATTTCATAATCCTATCTGCTTTTTGGATTATCAGTTTACAGAAGAAAAAGAAGCACTCAAGGGATGCTGTTTCACTGGATTTCTAACCCTATTTGTAGCTATGTAGAGCATCTACACTAATGAGATTTCAGACTCCAAAGTAAGATAAGTAATAAAACGGTACTGAACAAGAAGGTTTTATATTTTTCTCTGAAAGTTGTTTCTGTTTACCAAGCTCTTATCTTTAGAAAGATTAATTTTCTTTTCCTGTCCAGTGCTCTCTTGCCTCTTTCCAGCATTCAGGATCTCTCAGTAAAAAGAATAGAAAGGTGTACAGTGTATATTATTTAAAAATACTCTTTTCTACAAGATTACTGCCAATTTTAGTCACTGTACAAATATATAGGTACACATGTTCAAAGGAGCACTACAAGAAAGATTATTTGGTAGCATGGTGGTGTAGCTAGCTTAAGGGATTTGGAGCACAAATCAGAATCACAGAATGGTTAAGACTGGAGGAGATACTTGGAGATCACCTAGTCTACCTTCTCTTCCAATGTAATTTCTTGTGCTTCATCTTGTACCTGTTGTCTCTCATCCTGTCACTGGATACCAACAAAACCAGCAGGCTCCATCTCCTCCATACCCTCCCTTCAGGTACGTGTATGCGTTGGTAAGATCTGCCCCTCTGTGGCCTCTTGTCGTTGCTGAACAGATCCAGCTCTRTCAGACTTTCCTCATATGAGAGATGCTCCACTCCATCACCTTAGTAGCCCTTAGCTGACTCAATGAAGTAGTTCCATGTCTCTCTTGTGTTGAGGACCACAGGACTGGATAGAGTATTCCAGATGTGGCCTCACCAAGGCTGAGTAGGAGGCAAGGAGCACTCTTCTTGACCTCTCGACTACGGTCTTCCTAATGCAACTCTGAATATCGCTGGCCTTCTTGGCCACAATGGCTTATTGCTGACTCATGACCAACATGAAGTCCATTAGGTCCTGCACGTGAATTTCCACAGAGATGCTTTTGACTAGGTCATTCCTCAGTCTGTACTAGTGCATGGAGTTGTTTGTCTCTAGGTGCAGGACTCCATTTTTGAACTCCATGAGTTTTCCCTTGCTTCCTCCTGCTCACCGCTAAATCCAGTCCAGGCTGGAGCCATCTGCTGAGGCAGGCACTCTTTCCAGCTTTTTATCTCCTGCAATCTTCCTGAGGCAGGATTCTATCCCTCCATCCAGATCACTCATGAATAAGCTGAGCAGGACTGGAGACAGACTTATTCCTAGGGAATAATATGATCTAGAGACTTCTGATTGATCACAGCTTACTGAGCTCAGCTTTTCAGACAGTTCATAATCCACCTCACTGTTTTCTCACCTATTCCACATTTTCTGAGGTTAGCAGTCAGTGTTAAAAAACTCCCTTAAGTTAAGGGAGACAACATGTACTGCTGTTCTTTCATCTACTCAATCAGCCATCCCACCGTAGAAGAGTATCAGGTGGGTTAAGTGTGTTTTCCCCTCAGTGAATACATGCTGAATCCTCCAGATCACTTTCTTATCCTTTACAAGCTGTGGGGAGTGGAAGTAGAAGCTTTCTCTATATATTTTTCTCTCAAGTTGCCTACTTGGAATTCAAATTCTTTTCAGAAGAAACCCTTGTGAGTTTCTCAGTCTTTTTCATAAGACTATGGATATCTGCAGCAACTGTCCAGTGTAAGGAAGGAGTTTTCAGCACAGCCTAGTGATAGTGGGTAGGGAAAAATATTCCTGATGCATAGGTAATAGCATAAACTACAGTATAATACAGTACATTATAGCATATATGTCTGTAAGAGGGAGGTATATAAGTGTGTGTGTACACATATGCATGTGTACATACGTGCACATGTACATATATATATATATATACCCACTGAAAACAAAGAACTGCTATGGTGGGTTTTTCTTTTCTGGGTCACATTTGCATGACCAGGAAGCAGCATCGACTTTAGGCATGCATGCAGAAGATCTCACCTCAGTGGCAATGGGGGAAGGATATATGTTAATATGTGCGGTCATAAAATCCAGATCTCACATCCTCATCCTATGCCTAACCTTCTGCAAGCTCCAGCTCCAGATACCAACTTTATCATCTATAAATCTTTCTCCTTCAGACTGTCTCAGCTGGGAAGCTCCTGCTTTGCATATCCACAACACGGGAAAGGAACAGACTTTAAATGTACATTAATCCAGTGATTCAAGTTTCAAGGCATTTATCTAGATCTCCAATGTGACCTGTGATCCGAGGTCACAGAGAATTCAAGTTCACTCTTGCACTACAATTATGCTTCTTGGAGAAAATGTAAAATGTTCACCTGGAGGCCAAAAGGTATCTCAGATTTTCTGTAGGCATCCTGATGCTAAATATTAAGGGAGATCAATGATGAAAAGAAATATATGAGCATGGAAACAGCTCTAGATTCTATTAAATACTACCTTGAAAAGTCTTATGTTGCACATGTTGGAAAAGTTTATTTAGCTCAGCTGATCCACTATCTAACCGAGTTTTTGTTTGTTTGTTCGTTTTTAACTTGTAGTAGTAACAATAATAATAGCTAAACTTTTCATTTAGCTGAGAAAGAGGAAATACTTTTTTTTTTTTTTTTTGCAAAACTAGAGGAAACATTTTTCTCATCAAACTAAAAAAAAAAGTACTAAAACTACATGTGAGTGAATATTTCTGAGAGAGAATATCAGTAGTGTATTATGAGAAGAAAAATAGAATGAGATAATGCAGGAAATACCAATTCTAGGCAATCTATTTTAAAAGGGATACACTCAATAGGATGACATCTTACCCACACAGAGGGAAAATTTGTCATGGCAAATACAAACGATTGTATTTTACTGGGGTTTTTTTTGTATCATTTTTTATCTTGATTATTCTCTCATAATTTCGATAATCTTTGAATATAAATTTACACTCAAAAAACTTAGCTTTATGTGCCTGTAACGGGTTAATTGACTTACACACATATATGCATACATACAAGTATGTTTTCCTTTCTGTTATTTTCCTTCTCTTTTCTTGAAGTCCTTGCTTATGAAGATTTCACCTGTCTTTCTACAAGACTTTTATCATTCACAGCTTGAGAATGTTTAGAGCTCTCTTTCACATACTTTCTGGTCCGTGAACTTTATTCATTTTGTTCTTTTTCTTTGGTAGATTTCATGAGTATTTATTTTGCTTCCCAATGACTTCCTAAATTTCATGTTCTGTCATCTACTTTCATAACCCAAATTAATTAACATTATGTTCAGCTTGTAAAGTGACTGATTGTTTGGAATCTAATTTTATGATAAAGAAGTCTTCAACTGCTCATGATTGTCTCCTATTCCCTACAAAATGTAGAAATTCAAAGAAAAGGGATACATGAATCACAGAATGGTTGAGATTGGAAGGGACCTCTAGAGGTCATCTAGTGCAACCCCCCCTGCTCCAGCAGGGACACCCAGAGCATGTGACACAGTGTGGCATCCGGGCAGGTTTTGAAGATCTCCAGAGAAGGAGACTCCACAACCTCTCTTGGCAACCTATTCCATGGCTCTGTCACCTTCACATTAAAGAAGTTCTTCCTCATATGGAGATGAAACTTCCTGTGTTTCAGTTTGTATCCATTACCGCTTGTTCTGTCACTGGCCACCACTGAGAAGAGTTTGGCCCCATTCTACTTAAATTCTTCTTAAATTCATCTCCCAGGTAAATATACATATTGATCAGATCCCCTCTAAATCTTCTCTACTCCAAGCTAAACAGGCCCAGCTTGCTTAGTCCTTTCTCATACGATAGATGCTCCAGTCTCTTAATCGCCTTTGTTGCTCTGCCTAGGCAAGACCCTCTCCAGAAGTTCCGTGTCCCTCTCAACCTGGGGAGCCTAGAACTGTATACAGTATTCCAAAGGTGGACTTACAGAAGAAGATGAAGATGAAGAAAAAGCTAACCAAATCTTAAATTTATGTACCTAATTCTTGCTAATATTACAGTTATTTAGAGATCGACAAAAATAATCCAGATGAGAAATAATCCAAATATTCAGACAATTTTTACGATGAACTGATAACTTCTATCCCATCAAACTAGTGGTATAAGAAAATATAGATAAATGCTAGTGTAGCAAAGCACAAGTAAGCTGCTGCAAAGGCTGAAAAGCTGCTGAGAGTTCATGGAAATCTTTGACGGACTTAGTTTTATAGAAGTTTTGCTTATGCTAATTGCTTTTAGATTTTCCTCATCATTTTCCTCCCATCCAGTTTCTCTTCCTCCCAGACATTCTATCAAACTTAATTAATGGCAACAATTAAAACTGAGGGCTGAATGCATTAGTTCACAAAATTCAGACTACATTTTAGAAAAGCCTTCTGAAAGGATGACTTCTGTTAAAGACTTCGTCAGTTCCTCCTGATGAAGTCTCTTTGTCCCATTAATTCCCATTGCAAAACTTCCAAAAAGACTTGTCTACCTTCTCCTTAATGTAAGGCATAGTCCTTACTTTCATTTATTGCCATGATGAATATTTTTATATTGCTTTTGCCCAAATTATTTTGTTTTTTTCTCTGCTTTTCTCTTAAGCTTCAGATTTCTTCATCATATCTACACTGTCAGGATACAATGTCTTTAACAGTTATTTCTTGTTTCCAAATTTCAAATAATTTCCAAAATATCAATTCTAAGTCTTTTTTTTTTGTTTCAAAGTCAAATAATGATCTCATCCTATATGAATCTTTCAAAACTGTAAGATACATTCTTCAAAACTAAATGAATTGCAAATCATTACTTTCAAACATCTTTTTGTAACCAATAAAACATTATAGCCACAACAAAAATATCATAATTGGATCTGAGCCTACTTTCCTTGTAAATTATTTTTCCTATAATTTTTAGATTCATGTTTTAAGTCATGTCTGGTAGAAAGTCAAGATTAGTAGTAGACAGATGATTCCTAACTACTCATTCTATGTGACAATTAGCGAATAGGAGAATGATTAGAAAAAAATCTGCTCTAAAAAATGTACTATTCTGAAATCTAGCAATATATCTCATATGCTAAATCAACATTTGCTAGAAAGACAATTAGATCAGTTAATTCTTGCTTCTGTTTTCAACATTATGCTTTCTTGTGTCTCAAAATATTATGCATAAATTTAAGATAATTCCATAATAACCCAAAGAAGCTTGCCAGTTTAAAACAAAATAAAAACATGCATATATATTGTGCTTGTGCACATATTTGTGTGTATTTTATGTATATATATTTACACGTGTGGATGCATGTGTGTGCTTATGTATCAAAATAGAAATTGGTTGGCTGGTGCTGGTGTGCCTGGAAGTGAGTGTAAAATGAACGAACATAAAAGTGTAATGGCAACATCCCATCACGAAGAAAAATAAGTCGTATTTCAATAAATATAGAGTATTTCAGGAAAGAAGTAAAACTTGAGATTAAAAAAGAAAATGCTACAATGAAGATACACAATAGAAAAAATATAAGTTGGTAAAGAACTGCATGTTTAAATATCCTTTCTGTTATCTCTTTCCATCTAGGGTTCTTGACCAAATTCTCAACGACACTGGTTATCTCGATTCATTGAAAGCAGTAAAGTTCGCTCATTCGTATACGTGGAGAATCTGCTATGAAGTAACAATCCATTGTAACAATCCATTGTATCCAAGTGATTTCTGGTATTCTTCTGTGTACTCAGGCTTTGAGTTATCAAAAAAATTTTTCTTTAATTGATCCATGGTGATTTGTTTTTTGGCATATTCAAACTATATCAGTTCTTCAATTCTTTTATTCCATTTAAAAAGTAAATCAATATTATGATGTACTGCTCATCTAAGTTAAAACATTTTGTATACAAACTTCAAATTTGAACTTCATTTGCCAAAATTAGCAGCCAAAAATAAAATAATAGTTTGTATATCAACTTGATCAAACAGCTGAAAAAAAGTTGTTTCACAGTCATTACCTGTGCACACAAACATAAATTACAATAGCTGCAGCATATGGAAAAGAAATCCCTTCGTTCTTCATTAAAATTTTCTAAGGCATTCCTACAATGCAACTTTAGTCTGGTGAACCAAACTTTACTGCCAAAAGCAACTAATAGTGCTTAGTGAACTCTTGACAAATTATTTCCTTATTTTGGGCTCTGAAATTGATTTTCTTCTTTCTGGCCTGTGAAGAAACTTTCATCACTCAAGACTACAGCAAGAACAGCATCAAAGTCAATAGCATATGACAGAGAAAGTGTACTGAAGTGATTTAGCAAGTTCAAGTTATAAAATGAATTATTTGAATCAAAAGCGGCTTGAATGTGGTTTGGATTTCATGTCTGTGCAACAGCGTCAGGGAAAGGAAGGCATTTTATTGCTTTAGAAAGCGAGGTGGGGAATTGTGCCTTCAATTCTAATTTTCTTTCAAAGATAATGTCTAGAGCAACTAATGAAGTTTGGGAACAAATAACAAAATTCATTTTGGAGCAAGAAATAAAAAAACTATCCATCTGAAAAAAATAAAATAAATAAAAAAGAAAAAAAACTTGTTCCTGCCATGGTAGTTCCTGCACTAGAACAGCTCTATGTCAATGCTTATTGTACTACTCAGGCAGAGGGCAGCAGGGCTGTCTCACCCTGTGTAAAACTAATTATTTGTATTTTAGAGTTTCTTTGGCTTTTTTAGAGTATCTCTGGTCACATTAACGAAATGCTGACAGTTACCCTTCAAGGTTTGTAGCGTCTGTTCCTCAACACAAATGAACTTTTTTCTGCGTAAGTGGTTAATACAAATACTCCAGGATATCAGAAGACTCCAGCCCTGCTCACAGTACCAGGGAAACTGTGAGTACCCTGCGGACTCTCACATTACCAGTGTCTATTCATTTTGTCAGAAAATGTTGGAAAGTTGAATTTAAAGTGCATCTTGTTATTTTTGTATAATCTCAGGGGTGGAAATGAAGCTGAAAATGCTTGACAGAGTATCTGCAAGCTGTGCCACATTGAAAAGTCTGTCCCAGCTCTGTCTTAGGATTGTTGGACTTATTTTACTTGCTCCATAGAAGCAAACTATGATCCAGCATGTTGCACTGATGAATGTCTCTAGGATACTCACTGGAAAAATGCTGGCAACATATTGATTTGAAATAGCAAGCTCTATTGGCTATTACAAATTTTACCAGCTCATGGTGTCTTTTTACCTTCCGTATGTAAATTGTACAAGGTATTGCAAGAAAAAATACACACATATTCAATTAAGTAAACACACACACATACACAAACATCATATTTGTTCTTTTCTCAGGTGTATTTCTTATTATTCACAGTGAAATATTACTGTGTTCTATATTAAAAAGTAAATGAGTCTTTTTTTCTATGATATATACTACATCATATGTAATACTTTTGTCTGCATACATGTGTATGTACATGTGTTCAATTATAAAATAAATATGATGCAGTGATATTAGCTGTGGAACTTTTACACAGAACAAACATGTGAAAGCTAAATCAGAACTAAGGCTTAAATCAGATATCAACACACCTGGAATCCTGCAGAAACTGCAAGCTAAATTGGAAAAAATCAATGAAGATTCGTTCAAAAGTCTCCAGCCAAACATGTGCCAAATTAATATGAAGAAGTTTTGTTGTACTTATTAAAGACAGACTCTGGCTTCTTAATGAATATGAAATTTGCTGCTAGTATGAAGGACTACTAATTTCCGTTAACACACAGTCATTTGAGATCCATGTCTCCAAGATATGACAATATGCGCTGGATGAGTGGACAAGAAGATGGACAGGAAAACTATCTGAGTGAGTAGTTCAATAGGTTGTACTCTAGCTGGAGGCTGGAAACCAGTCAGTGCAACAGGAGTCTGTCCTGAGACATTTCTTGCTTCAGGTGGAATGAACAAAGTGAAGCAAAGCACTCAGGAGTTTTGCAGATTACACTAGACTGATGGTACCAGCAGACACATGGAAAGGCAGAACTGCCATTCAAAGGAACCTGGCAAGGCAGAAGGATCTCATCAACTGGTATCCCATGACGTTAAGCAAAAACAAGAGTGAGGACCCCTTGTCCTCAGCACTTGTCACACACATCTGGATACTCTGCCCAGTTTCGAGGCCTCAAGAAAGCAGCAGGTCCAGTGGAAGCAGATAGAGCTGGCTTCTCAAGGTATGGCAGGAAGATGAGAGACAGTGAGCAGAAGCTCAAAATGGAGAGGTTCAGACTGCAGGTAAGGAATGACTTTTTCCTTATAATGACGGTCAAGGAGGAAAGCAGGGTTCGCACAGAAGCTGGGCCATCTGCAGATCTGTAGAGGTTTCTAAGCCTCAACTACATAAAGCACAAACAGCCTGACCTGACCTCATATTTGAGGCTGCTTGGAGCAGGAGGTTGCACTGGAGACTTTCTGAAGAGCTTCACACCTTCAGATAATTCAGTGGTCAGTTACCTTGATACACTTGTAGGAATTCATGTGCATTTATGTCCTGACAGTGAGATGCATTTTGTCTTCATTTGGCCCAGTGCTGCAGCAAGAAGTCCATCCTCACTCTTCGAAAGGCTTAGAAGCTCTAGTCTTATTTTCCTTGTGTCAGTTTTGGTTTGTTTTGGTTTGTTTTTGTTTTTGTTTTCAGCATTCATCCACTTTCCTAAAGTCCTTTATAAGCAAGAGATCCATTATATTGTCACTCTTGGTCTCTGGATCAGCAAGCACTGTATTGTACATATCATCTTTAGCAACAATTTTCCACTCATCAAGATACCTGAGAAAAGAAATGATATGTGAATTTTCTTCTATACATTTATTTCATTCCCTTTCAGACCATATCTTTTTAAACATAAAATCTCATACGGACGTTTGATAATGCAGTGCTTATGGCAGAAATGAAAAATCTCTTCTTGCCTTTGAAACACAGTTATGTGGGAGTATTAGGATGGGGGGAGGAAAGGTTAGGAGGATTGTACTTTCATCTTAGTGTTTGCTGAAATAGTGCATAACATGATATTGCCATGGACTGAATTAAATGGAATCACAAGGCAGAGCTGATCTTTCATACGTTAAGGACTGTATTTTTAGAGTTACCTCTAGCTGTACAGTTGTATCTAATCTGCTTAACTTCAAGTTGACAGATAATTTTTTTTTTTATTATTAGCACCCTTTGCAGAAGGTTTGGTCAAGTAATTTCTAACTTTGACAAGACACATTGTCTTGATTTGTGCTACTGACACCTCTAGAAATTCGCAGCAAGAGACAGCGAGCGAAAAAATTAGCCAGACTTTTTTTCTGTTGTTTGTTTGGTTTTATTTTCTTGTTTTTTGGTGGTGGTTTTTGTTTTTTTTTTCTCCCATAGAAGAGTTTTGAAATATGCACTGATCTCAGCAATTTAAACACATAATACTGACCAGGAAGAAATTATTTATATCTCTTACAAAGACTACTAAAAGAAGATAACTGCATATTAACACAAGTGCTAACTTGAGGGATGATATGATTTGCATAGGTTACAACTGTGAAAAAGCAAGCATACACTCACACACTAAAGGTGAGTATGGCATTGCCCAGCTAACGACAACATGATTTACTCATACTCCTTAATGCATTTATATTGACTGCCTGGTATAAGGAAATGGTGATATCCCCAGTTTGCACATAGTATCAAAGATGGTAGGCCAGGTCATGAAAATCAGAATTTTGGCATCCCGGTCCAGATTCTTCAAGTCTTTCAGATGTTATTTTTCACAGGGGGAAAAAAAAAAGCAGGTTACTATGTCAGCATCCTTAGTTTTGGTAGTTCTATTCTCATCTCTCTTGTCCGGATTCTGTCAATTTCTGCTCTTCACAAACAAACTCAACTAGATATTTTCATATCTACAAATATTTCCACCTTACAGTCTATACAAGAGAAGCATGTGTGTCAAACAGAAAATCCAACATTGTAATTATTTTGAAATGGAAATTGGCTGCATACTTTCTTCCATACTTTAATATTTTTTCAAGCTATCAATTCCATCAATTCAAACCTTTTTCCAAAGCCTGAAGCTTATAGTAAAAGTAGTAAAACTGGAGACATATATTTCAACTAAAAACATAGACCCTGAACTGTTCGGGGTAGTCGGTAACCTTTCCCGTCTTGCACTCAGTACAATATAAGGTGCTATAGTCAAATTCCAGAATACAACAAAGATGAGAAAATAATTAATGAGTAGCCCTATGCCCCACTGCAATCCTCTTGGGATGAACTATTGTATAAATTCTGACTACTCCACCACAAATGTGTCAGAGGCCCAGTCCGGGAGCACACGTCTCCTCAGAGGTGTCACAGCTCAACAGCAGGACTCTCGTAGCCGCCATCCCTGCTGTCTGCTTGCTCCTTCTCCTGGAAGACAGGTAGGGACATCCGACCTGCTCACGACACAGCTTCCAAATCATCGCGCTTTACAGTCTAGCCAATTCAGGGAGCTTAGCGTGGTCATCAGTTTGCTTCACGCTCCGAGATTTAGACCACATAGCTCTTGTGAGTCTGCCTGATTCCAGCTCAGTTCTGTCTGGACAGAAGCACACAAATGTCAGGGTAGGCACCAAAAGCTAGACATGTCTGAAAAAAAAAATCAAGAAAAAAAAGTGCAGAAATATATCATCCAATGCTTCTAAAATATCCAGATATAAATGTTATTTCACTTAGTAGGATCTATTATTCTTACTGATTGCTGATAATGGATAAAACAGATAATGGATAAAACTGAAATTGTTAAAATTAAAATAATTTACATGAGCTGAAAGTCTACTCACTGATGACAGGGTAAAGTAATCATTGTTAATAAACTGTTAACTCTGCGAACTTGTCCCTGCTCACAAAAAAAAATTACTTTTTTTTTTTCTCTTCTCTTCTTCCTTTCACCCCTCCTCCTACCCCGGCCCAAAAAAAAAAAAAAAAAAATTAGAATGTGGGCATCAAATTTAAGTTATATTATTACAGTGTCAGAGGAAAATAACAAATTTTCTGATATTTAATGGTAGAAGTATACAAAACAGTAAAATTCTTTTCTATTAATTTTAGCTAGTTTTGAATTAGGTTCACAGATCAAATGGATGTAGAACAAAAGTAGCAGGGCAGACTGAAGGAGAAGTATTTCAACTTACTTCTGGAAAAGGAAAAGTAGCAAAACAAACAAACAAAGAAAGGAAAACAAGACCAGTGATTAAGGTATGTATTAAACATTAGATAATCATAGGTGAATTAATCATACCCTTTTTATCATATCTGAGTAAGTAATTTTTTTTTCATGCAGTGAAGTTTCTGCTTGTGAGCTCTGTCATGCTGCATGTATAGATCTGCACCACAGAGCTTGATAAGAAGCATAAAGATGATAGAGTATCATTGTGGCAATTTTTATGAACTTAGACCACTCATGAATGAATCACAGAAAGAACTTTATCATCAGAAGAATAATTCTCTAAGAGGCAGCAGATGAACAGAGCTTTGTTTGTCCAAGTACAGGCAATATTATCCTCTCTCCACAAACTTATTCCTAGTCAGTACTTGGAAATCTCAGGACTACTGAAGGATTTATGTTTTCCACAAAATACATTGTCTCCTGCCAATTTCCTCCCAAAATTGCTAACAACAGATTCTTTCAAAACAGACAATTTTCAGGTAATCCCATGTCTATTTAACGGTACTGTGGAGACAATGAGTCTCCTTTGTCCTTGGTTTGAAGATCTAGTCATCATAATCACCATCACCACCACAGTTTCTTGATCTGGGCCAATGAATATCAATATCCTGAAAGTTAGGGCAAAAGTCTTAAAAGTTCCACCTGGAGAAAATCAGTGTTAACCAGGCAGCCCAATCAAGGCTAGAATACAGAGAAAAGAAAAATGCTTTTGAAAACTACTCTGAAAATATAATTTCATAGAATCTCAAATAGAGATTGACCACAGCGAAGTCAAAGGGTTTTTGTCTTGAGCTAGACAGGTATTAAAAATACAGAAAACACAGAACCAGAGTAAATATTACTGGAGATAAACTCTGAAGCAAAACTGAAGTCTTCAAGCCTTAGTCATGACATAAATAGCTTTAGCCATAACATCCGTAGCATTGTTATGACAATATATGGCCATTTTTTCCCCATCTCTGTGAAGGCAAAGTGGAAAACTGAATTCTAATAGCTAATTTCAGGAGGCTGTCAATGATACCATAAACATTTTTCCTATATTTGAAAGGCTGAGGATATGGAGCAGAGAGGAGTGACACAGTCCTGGATATAGGAGTCATTGCACTGGTACAACTGCAGGAAACAGATGAAGGAGCTTTTCCTAATTTGATGGACTGTACAGTTTGGATTTGGAATGAGTTCAGATAACCAAACCAGTTTTTATAGAGATAATGCTTGAGTCACAGCTTCCAGGGAAATATAGTTTGGTAGCAGCCAGCACTGGCTGAGTGTGTTTTGCTAGAACAGCACTGGCAGTTTAAAACTGTAGTCCTCAATGTGCATTGTCACCTCTCTTCTCTGAAGTCTTATCATGCTAGTGATGGAGTACTGCAAAAGACCAAGCACAGGCTTGTGTTAAATAAAAATAAAGGTTTTTCATTTTCTTTTTCTTTTTTTCTTTTTTTTTCCTTGGATTGCATTTATTGTGAACCAGGCATAATTCAATTTACTATCCGTGATATATGTACCTTACTATAAATTTCAGCTATATTCTTAAGGACATATTTATCTCTTTTGGAGGTCATTCAGATCTTAACTGAGCTTATTGTAAACTTGTCGTGTTTAGAGGTGTGAGAAAACGAGGGATAGAGAGGGGGCCAAAGGAAAGCATGTATGGATTTTTCTGCCACCTAAGCATTCAAAAGCACATAGGAGAAAAATGTCTGAAGCCAGAAAAAAGACAAATGCTACCAAAGTTTCCACTAATCCCACCGAATCTGTGTTGTCTTATATCATATTTCAAGTCTGAACAGCTAACGGGAAGTATAGCTTCAGAGAGAAATTGTGTTTACAAAAGAAACTGCCAGTATTTATCAGAATGTTGTAAGTGAAATCTCATTAGTGAACTTTCAAAACACACTATGCAGTGTATCATTTATGACTGCCACAATCAGCTTAGCGGTGAGGAATTCTGGTTATTCCATATGCAGAAACATCAAAAATTTACTGCAGCCATGCTAGCTGTAAATATGATAGTGGTAAATGAGGAGCAGCAGGGTCAAATTCCAGAATTCTATGAGAGAAAATATATTCTAAGAACTGAGGGGAAAAAAAAAGGCGGGGGGGAGGGGAAGAGAGAGAGAGAGGGACAAGGGAAAAAAAAAATGCTTACCCAATCGGTCTGTGACTTTAAAAAGACACTGCTGGTTATATACCATGTCTAAGACTACTACCACATAGCACAAGGATGAGCATAAAATTTCTACATAGAAAGAATAGTCACACATTAGAATAGCCTGCCCAGAGAAGTGATGGAGTCACCATCCCCGGCAGTGTTCAAGAAATGTCTATACATTGAGGCACTTAGGCACATGTTTTAACTGGTATGGTGTTGAGGGGCTTACTGTTGAACTCAATGACTTCAATGGTGTTTTCCAAACATTGTTATCCTATGAGTTTTGCTCTACCTGCCAATGGTTATCAAGTGCAGTATATTTTTTTCCCTAATATATTCCCCTAACATTTTTTTCTACCTATCACAGTCAATGTGGTGATACTTCTGATTCATGTTTTAAAAGGTCTCTGTAACACAATACAGTCAGTAGTGTCCATATTCATGGATCCCCCCACATGACCTTTTGAGAGATAAGAAAATATTATATAAGGCTTGCAATACATTACAATACATTTATACTGCAAGTGAAAGGTGTAATGCCTTTATCACATTTGCTATTGGTCTATGTGCCTAACAAGGAAAAGGCAGAAAATGGTACGTTTGATGCAAAATATAAGTTGTGCAGATGACTGATCCTCTTGCAGTCTTTTTAAAGTAAACATCTTTTGAATGGCTTGGTACCCTTCACTTACCTGTAGACCTCATCATAAGACCCTGCATAAATGGATGGATGGATGGATGGATGGATGGGTGGATGGATGGATGGATTGGACTGCTGTCTGTATTCAACTTCATTTTTCCAGAACATTCTGCTATAAAGGACTGTCACAGAAGGAGTAGTGAGGGAGTGAGCAACAAAATGCACTTCACTCAAGTGATAACAATAGAGTTATTGATATAAACAATGATTTCACGAGGTATGGCAAGGGCACTTATTATTATTTACCACATGGAGATTTAGAATTATCTTGGAAGCCCTCCCGTTGGGTCACGAGGTTCAGATTGGATGAATCCAATCCTAGTCCCAGACCTGGTCAACAGTTCATGTCTAAAGGGATTTTGTACACAGTTACAAAATAAAGAGGAAGGAAGGAAGGAAGGAAGGAAGGAAGGAAGGAAGGAAGGAAGGAAGGAAGGAAGGAAGGAAGGAAGGAAGGAAGGAAGGAAGGAAGGAAGGAAGGAAGGAAGGAAGGAAGGAAGGAAGGAAGGAAGGAAGGAAGGAAGGAAGTTATAGGGAACGCATTATAGTTCACTTCACACTAGTCTGCTTTGAGGAGGCCTCTCTTATAATCAAGCCCTTCCATTAGGAAGGCTCTTACCTTTATAATCGAGACCTTCCATTAGGAAGGCTCTCACCTTTAAAATCAGTCGATTCTAAACAAAGCGCGCTATAGTTCACTTACCACGACTCTGTTGTGGGAAGGGTCTCTCAACCCCAGGGAGTAACCTCGAGGGACGTCCCTGCTCAAGGGGAGATCTTGGCATGCAGCCTGCTACTATGCAAAGAAAGTTAAAAGGGGCTCTCGGGCTGTCCATATTTATGGGATGATTGACTCATGGTTATCCTAATACATATTCATATCCTTTCCCCACTTCCTATTTAAATTAGTCTCCACCTCTTGGTGCCTGCGCGCTGTTTTTGGGCAGTGGTCTCTGAGGGTCGTTTTGACGAAGAAGGACGCCTTCCTCAGTCTAAACTTATGACTCTTTCTATCTTTGCATGTGCAGTTGGGATGATATTCCACATTGAGACAGTAGGACTGGTTCAAATCCACCTCAGACAGCAGGTAAGTTCCTCTGCGTGATCCACTGGATTTATATTTGTTGCAGACAGTAGATAGATTCCTCCCTTTGTCCAATAGCAGATAAATTCCTCTCTTCATTATCCACAAGTTGCATCTGTTCGGCCTTGCAAGCACAAGCAGTTATCGGTTTTTTTTTTTTTTTTTTTCCCTCTACTTATTAGGCATTAGAAATACTGGGGAAGGAGCACATCCGCCACACTGGGAAGGAGCATATCCGTCACAAGGATTCCCATAAAAGTACAATATATTGCTTAAAGGTAGTCCTGGCAAAATGTTGAGTTGAAAAAGAAAAATGGAGAGGAATTTTTACTTTTGTTGTTTGGGATTTGGGAAGGAATTATTCTTTGTTACTGTTAGCTGTCATATTTCCCTTTATTTCTTCACAGCACAGCCAGCTTAGATCAGCTGAAAATCTCATCTTCCAAATGAAGAGAATGCTAATAAAGAGAAAATAAATAGTGTATATTCATAACTATATATATACACATATGTATACAAAGGGACACTAAGAAAAAATGGTGTGATCGGAAAGCTGTATCACAGGTGCCAAGTTTACAGGAGCCATATAGTTGGACATAATACCCTCAGGTAATTTTTGTGCTTATGTGTGGAGCAATCGCAGTATTGCCTTGGAAACCAATCTCCATTTAGTTCTGTAGTCTGGATTTATTGTAAGATGTTTATAACCCCCAGACAAGCCAATCTACAAAGATGAATATGCTCCAGGAGATTCAGTTTCCTAATATTTCTGTTTTCAAGGGATTCAGATGCAGCTGACAGCACAGATTTTTGGGGAGCAATAGATCCTTGCCTCAGGTTTTCCATCTCTCAGTTCTGTGAACTGAGATGCATGTAGCTAATCTGCTTGAATAAAGAAAATAGAAAGAAACTTTGATGTAGGAAAGAAACTTTGATGTAGGAAAGAAACTTTCCACGTAGAAACTTTAGGTGGCTGAATACAGACAAGATGACATGACATGTGTGGTCATGATTCCTCATGGAAAGGTGTATGAGCACCAAAACAAAAAGATGAGAGAGGTTGAGAGGAGCTTTATGGACTTACAAAGAAAGTAGAAGCAAAACTGAAACTTCGATATAAAGAAACAAAATACTATTCCTGAGCCAATTGATGGTTCTTATAACTTCACATCTTCACCCCCCAAATAGGTTGTGCTTCTTGATTTAGGTGAAGGTGTCAGCATGGACAATATGATCAAGAGGAAATACCCTAACTCCCAGGAATGGAGTTAACATATATCCTGATTTATGGGACTTTCTGTTCCTGGCAGGGCTGGTTGTCTGCTATAGACCCCTTCATCATGGTTGACGCTTTTGCAGACTTTGAAAGGCCTCGATGCTATTTTGGTGCTGCTTGAAGTGAGTGCTCAAAGCGTTCTCACCTGGGAAAGCCAAATAGGTTACAGACTGTCTTCCACCTAGCAGAGTCAATAAATCATTTCTAAAAGAAAATTTTGAAAAGATGATCAAACTGGTGTATTGCTTTTAGTACTTTGACTGCCAATGTAAGTGATGTTAGTAGAAGTGCCCTGGATTGCAGTCAATGTAAGGAATATAAATATACATTAGTTTTGCTGCCACAGAAGTAATATATCTCTTCCAACAGATCTGATTCCCTTGTTTTGAAACAAACAAAGCACAAACCCGCTGTCATCAATTCTTGAAAGACAGAAATCACAATGAATCAGCAGTTTTGTGTCTGTAGAATCTACTTGGAATTGCAAATATTAATTATCTTTAAGTCAACAACACCGAGCATTTTTATCAATATTTCAAACATTTTTGTTAGAATAACAGGTCTTTCTACTGTAGTCATTAGTATCAGCCACGTGGATGCAGAAGATTGATTCCTCCTAGTGCTTTTAGCTCAGTCATATATATTGTTAAAGAGAGTTATCAGTAGGACTTGACCTCTATAAATGCAGCTGTGATGTCTTACGGTGACTGTGGAGAGGCTTCAGGTTCCTGCCCCTTTTAATTTCTGGGCAACAATAGCAATGGGTGATCTAAAACTGAGAAAGACATGGATAAGATATTGAATAAAGCTTATCGGAAGCTGGATTTGACTGTGGTTGCTTGGCTCCACATTGATTACTTTTCCATGTATAGAAGACATATGTATACTACCTGACCCTGGAGAATACTGAGAGATTTTTTGGCCTCAAGTTAGCCAGCAGCCTAAATGACAGCATATATTTTTTTCTGAGTATGATAAGAGTGATTTATTATTTTACTTCTCCTTTTCACGAGTCAAAGCAGTATATTTTCCATTTGACTATTCTGTTAATTTTCAGTAAGTTTTTGTCTGTGCATATAATTCAGGCTTCTATTATGAATATGATCCATGGCCAGCCAGTACTTTATTCTTCCAGATCATACATACTGGAGCTTAATAACCCTTATTGTAGCTGCAGGTGTGTGAAGGGAGGACTTCTATTTCATAGTTAGCTGCTCTATTAGCACGGCCTGAAAAGCAATGACAACTTCATATCCTATTTATCCTGCTAGATGAATCACAGACTGTGTTTAAGTCTTTAGGTTGTCTCTCATCTCAGGACATTAGAGTTATACATGCGAGAGAAACAGGTTGGTGACCCTAAACCTAGACTTAAAAACTGTAAAGTTTGCAGAAAATATTACACCAGCTCATAAAAAGTAATGATCAGGCAATAACGGTACTATCTAATCTATTTTACGAAATCCACAAGGTTAGGGGAGAGAGTACATGATTCAGCTCAAAATAACAGATCAGATGTCATTCTAATGAAATGCCCCTATTTTAATGAAACTGCCCACATTCTAATGAAAAAGTTCTAATATCCTAGTTTTGTAATGAGTGAGGTGAACAGTCTCATTTAAAAAAAAAATACTATGTAATAAAAGAGTTTTCATAGATGAAATATAATCAAGGAACACAGTAATTCTTGCTATGAGTAATTCTTGCTTCCAATTCTCATGATAAGTGTTTGTGTTTGCCTTTTTATTTAAGATCCAGTATCCCACAAACTGAATCCTCTGTAGAAAAATTATTGGTTGAGGTTTTTTTTATTTTTTTGCTGCTGAAAATTTGGAGGTTTAGTTGTTGAGGGGAAAGGGGAGCAAAAATCCCCACATATGTAGAGAATTTCTGGGGTTTTTTTAATATATTTGTTGCAACTGTTTTGTTTTTCAAGCACAAATTTCTTTTTTAGAATAAAATGTCTACTTTTCCCCAACTTCAGTCACAGTGTGTGTCATCTTAATCTTACCTAAGAACATTCAATTGCCATTGTTTTGTAGTGAAAAAAGACAAATAACACCATCTTAAGAGGATAAGTAATAATTTTCTTGAAATAAGATTATGGTTGAAAACATGAACCTGGACAGAAAACATTGAACATAGAACACACCTTCTAATTGACAGCAGAGAGAAAATCTGTTGGAATAACTTCAAACCAGCAATAGTGGAAATTAATTTATCCTTCCAGCCCATGAAACATAAAAATTATCTTATAGCCCGTGTCTACCTTTAACCACCCATTTCTTTGTGAAAGGCAAAAATTTGGCCAGAAATAAGGAAGATTCTCCTGAGAAATGAAACTCCAAAAGAAAATAAGGCCTCAGATGTCAGTCACTGACAAAAACATGTAGGTTGGCCCAGTGAATATAGAAACAAAGGACAGGTTTAACTGCTATTTTTTCCCTTAAGAATCATTTTTGCAAGTCAAATAAGATGAATATTTAGACTTGAGCATGGATATATAATGGTTTATTGCATAACACACTTGTACTGCCATGGATTCCAAAAATCCTCATGGATTGCACAATACTTCATCTACAAGCTTGACTATAGCAACTTGGTCTATCAAGGCGTGAAGCATACCAGAATGGGCAGAGCACAGCAGCATCTCTACTGCGAAATACAAGTCAAGATAAATAACATCAACCCAGTAACAAAAGCCCTGTCTCTGCGTCTTCTGCATGGGACACAGAGGTTGGATCAGGTTTTCTTCAGCAATATTTAGAGCCCTCCAAAAGATCAGTTCTAGCTGTTTAAGACATCACCTTTTCTCTGCAGGCATGGCCTCCCAAAAGGGAAGGAACTCTCTTCCACTGTAAAAATGATGGTCAAAATAAAGGTCTTTCAGAGGTGGGAGAAGAAAACAAAATCTTAGATCTTTTTCATATTAAAAAAGTCTTTTCTCTCAGAGCACCATGAAGTTAGGTCAAGCATCCATTGAGACAGAAAAAGTATGTCTAGGGTGGCAAGGAGAGTTCTGACTTTCACCCTCTTCATGAATCAAGAGTGTTCCCTTTCCTGGGTTGGGATACTGCAGCTTCGCAGACAAGCGAAAACTCAAAAATCCCCCAGTGGAAAGTTAATTGTATCATAGAGAGACTCTGTATTTGCTCTAGAATGAACCCCCCAATATCTTTAATGTCTCACTGCATGATTTCTTCCAATGACAATTATGGACAGGTCAGGCCATCTTTCATATTGTGTTTGTACAATGAATATAAATCAATTCCTAGAGCTCATAATTGCTACTAAAATGAAAATAAATAAGATATGAGTCCAGTCTCAATACTCTCATGAGTCGAATAGTAAGAGCAGCTTTGTGGGGTTTTTTTTGTTGTTGTTTTGTTTTACGGCTTTTGTTCAACCAGTAATAAATCTTTTACCAGTGTTTTTAGCATCTGAGGCAGGGGAGAGGAAGACAAAAAAAATGTATTCTGTCTCTTTGTACATACCCCAGCAATAGAAAATCCTGAATCTGAACCACTTAATGTTTGTTAAAGTGACTCAAAAAAAATGAAGCTGTATAATTTAGCAAATCATTGTTTATCAGGACATTACATTTTGTGGCAGAAAGCCAAAATAATAAGCCAAATTATAACAATCTTATAATCTTTAAAATATGTCACCACTGCAGTGGCTAATATTGCTAATATGACCATAGTCTCATTCTATTAACAGCATCACAAACGTACATGAGTAGAGATCCAAAATGTTTACAAAATCTACAAGTCCGTCAGACTCTTTTTACTTTTTCATTTTTCAAGTGTTTTAATGGCATCAGGCATACCCTGACTAAGTAAAATCTTTTATGGGTGTTAGAAGGATTCAGAATTCCTGTAGTGGATTATTGCATATTGAGCATTTGGAGGAATTTTCCAAATTATCTTGGCATTTTAGCTCTGTTCCAGTGAAGTCAGCTTGTAACTCTTTATTGTAACAGAGTCCACTCTTGTGACTTCTTCTCCTTAGATCAACTTCTGCCATGATGGTTCTGCATATTTCACAGCTGATCAACTAAACTTTAGATCAACTTTAGATCAACTAAAATATAAAGATTATAATTTTTAGAGAGTTGGTGTATTAAAGAAGAAAATGACCCAGGCTAGCACCAAGATCAGCTGCACAGAATGCTGTAATTTGCATTACTTGTACAGATATTTCACAGAATCTCTCCCTTAGAGGAAAAGAAAGATGAAGATTGAAGGGGCCAAGAGGTGATTCTGAGGCAAGATTTTTCAGACTGAGAAGAATATCCATACCAGTTTCAGATTCTCGGAATATGATCTTCAGAAACTTCACCACTGTATGGCTGTTTAGTCCTTGGCAAATTGAACTTTACCACTTCTGTGATGATAATGAATACACATCCTGAAAGAGAATGCTTTAGGCAGCAGGATTTTCTTGATTTAGAAACTGATCTAAAATTAACTGGAAAAAAAAAAAAAATCAAAAATCCCACTGTCTTCAACAAAGAATCTAACACATCAACTCTATTTTATAATTTTTATGAGGTCTAAAGCAGCACGTTATCTGCATATTGGTTCACATTTTGAAGAGGTTTTCATTCTATCTTTAATATTTGTTTCATTATTTTCCCTCTGATATTGTAGCTTTTCAAATAAAACTCTGCTCTGTTTGACAGAAATGATACTTCTCTTGTGTATCATACAGAGAAAAAGAAGTCATTTGGAGGTACAGAAAATATTAAAGTCCTAAGAGAACTTTATCTCAATCCATGTGTAACTCTCATAAACTCATTTACTGTATCTGCCTTTGCCGAACTTGTATCTGCATCTGAATGTGTTGTGTTTGTAATATACACATAGATACAATAACACTTAGGGTTATTCCACAGGCAAAAAATATTATCAAATTTTACTGATGTTGACAAAACTTTCACAGGAATCATTTTACTGCAGTGTGGAGTATTTAAATGCATTAGATCTAATGAAAAGGGTGTTCTAAAATATGATGTTTTTGATAGGATTCATTTGTACTAAAGCACAAAATGAGTTCTTACTCTTTTTCTAATACTTCTGTTATACTTAATCCACACTAATATTTTGCTAAAGTGTTTTTACATTGTCTTAATACTTCTTATGAACAACAGCAATGCACCTTCTCTACAGTTAGCGTCTAAAATGAGATTGCTCTGAGTTATAAAAGATACAGACAGAGGTGCTTACCTGAGCAGCAGCTCCAGGTTTTGGTGCCTGCCCACACATATCATGGCCCTGAATTGGGGAAGCACAACTCTAGGGTTGAGGTCCTTACAACAACAAGTAAACTCAAAACTCAATATCAAAGTAACTAAAAACGTGTCACAATAAAAGAGAAATAGTCAGCAGAGAGGCACAATTTCAGTCAACAGAAAGTGGCAAACAAGCCAGGAAATGTGCCCTTGCCCAAGGCACATTTCTTCCATATCTTACTGTAGTCTGAGGCTAAGTAACAACAAGGAACTTAGTTTCCTGCTTGTGCAAAATGAGCTCACTTACTTTTACTTTTTGGTGTGCTGAACTTTTATTCTAAGAGAAAAAGCACTTAATTAAATCTTTATAAATGAAATTAATTTGGTCACCTTTGCAGTTACTTCATTATGGAGAATGAAGTATTTTTTTTTTCTCCACTAGGACTGAAATCCCTCAAGATCTTTCCTCAAATCACAAATTGCTTCTTTTAGTATTGCCAACAGAAATAGAATGAGACAACTTTGGGGGATAATGGATGTAAAAGGGCTTCTGGAACTGCTCTCAGATGGGAGAAAAATATCAAATTACTCATAATATGATTTCAAATTGTAAATCACAAAATATTATGCCTTTCTGTAAAAAAAGAGTGCTCTAAAAAGCAATCTTGCTTTTCAGTGGTTCCAAATTAAGTGATCTGGATCAATGAAAAGACACCTCTTGGTGTCTTCAGCTCTCCATTTCCTGGACCAATTGTATGAAAACTCCCTAAGCAGCAATTTAAGTTTGGAAATTCCTTTTGAGAATCATGTTTCTATCTCTTACCAAAACTTTTGGTTCAGTCCTGACATAACAACATGATCATACTATGAGAGAAAGAAAACAGACAAAAGTTTCTGCTCTTCAAATGTTACAGAAGGGCTAGAGCAGTAAATCTACTTATGGCAGTGCATACTAAAGGCACATCACAAAACTCCCTCGTTTGTTGTCTTTTCCTATTTCTACCCTTTCATTTTACACTCACATATACACATGAATAAATTGCCTTATGTGAAGACTCCTTGGTGTTTCTATTACAAGACAGGCATAAGGACCAAGTGTCTGACAGGCTACCCAGTCCATTTGGGAAGTCATTCTTAAAGTAGTCAAGGATTAGAGATCTCCCTGGATATTGGTTGGGCAGAGACCAGAAGATATTGAACAAAGCATTTTCTTTCTTCCTCAGCCTTAACCTGCCCTTCCCTACTTTTTTTTTTTTTTTTTTT
>PTEX01000558.1:50515-63725 GCA_003342815.1 Eudromia elegans | reverse complement strand
CGCTGGGACTGAATAGTGCCAGGAAAGGTGTTCACTATGAGAATCATGCAATTCTTGCTTTGAACTGCTAAGTTTTCAGCTTTATGAAAATTAAAAAAAAAACTTTAAAAAAAAAAAAAAAAAAAAAAAAAAGAAAAAAAGAAAAAGAATGAAGAACAAGAATGGAGACAAAAGGAAACCTTAACAGTGCTCAGCCACTGCAATAACTTTATGAGAGATCACCTGAATTCAGTACTGAAGTAGAAGTTCTTATATTACTCAGCAGGGAGAGTACAATCCCTTAAGCCATTTCAAAAGTATAAGGTCAGAGGCTAATACAGCTCTTAAGTTTCTTAAAACTAGATTTCACTTGTATTTTGCTTTACATAGTAGTAAGGAAGATTAAACAAGTGTGTGACCTACATTATATTTATTTCTCTACACAGGAAGATGAAAGAAATCACACAGAAACCTATTTCAGCAAATAAATTAAAAAGCTGAAGACTGGCAAAATCTCCAGGTTCAGCTGGCAGTTGATGTTAACAAAGAGGCACTGCATGTCATCTGAATTTCACTCTGTAATATGCTTTTATCTGCAGGTGAACCAGTTTTGAAGGATGACAAACAGTCTCTATGAAAAAGACTTCTGGTTAGCCATTGTGAGACATGGTAAAAAATGATTTACTAATCTCTATTTGTCTGAAGATATCTTTGGTTAATAAGGAACAAACTTTCTACTTTCACTTTCTCTGAAAATATTTTTTTGCTTGGTTTATTGATTGCTTGCAACAAATGCATAGAATAGAAAAGCCCATAACTTCAGCATAATATGTATAGTTACAGCTTTTAAAGAGAATTTTATTTTCAAATCTCAGCATACATAATGCATTGAATGTCCTTTTGAAATAGACGAACAGATACAACACCCCCTTTAAATCCAAGCATTTATTCAGATTCTTAAATACTTGTTATCATACATAGTTCATCAGGACTTGTCAGCAAGGAAATATCTCAACCTGAAAGACTGAATTGTGACAGAACAAAGACTGAACAGTGACAGAATACAGTATAACTTTACAAATGCAAGAAAACCTATATACACTCAATAACGTAGAACATCACCGAAAAATTACATAGGAATATGGACTGAGAAATGCCTTTAAAGTGGAATTTAAAATGTTTTAGGCTTAGTATCATTGTAGGCTTGTATCATTCCTCATCTTGCATACTTCATTTTTGCTTGTTTTATACACCAAAAGCACAGTTGAAATTGTGCCTATTTTGCAGTAGAGATTCAGGAGGAATCAATATGGGCTAAGGGGTCAAACTCCATGAACATATTCCCAATCCAAGCATGTTTCTGTCCAGAGATGTATAAACAGAATGTCAAGTAGTAGCACAAGATTGGCTAAAAATGAATTTTTGGGTGGCATTCCCGTTAGGGCACACATTTACAAGTGGTAACCACAATTGAGAGACCGTATACGATATGGCCGAAGATTTGAAGGTGCCCCAACCTTTACTGCCTGAAGCAATGTCCTGGCAAAATATATATTATATATATACACATAAATATATATATATATATTTAACATATAGAATATCACATACATGAAGAGCAAAATCTGTATTATAAAGGGGACAGAAGAATTACTTAAGTGGGACTGAATATAAGATTCTTGTTGACTATCATTTGGACTTAGGTGTCTGAATGGTAGCAGATGTTTCATGCTATCATAAGATGATATCAGCTACCTCTAGAAGTAACTGGTCTTCTCTGTTGTCTCTAAAGCGCACTAGAGCAATGTCTTCAGACAGGGCATCAGTCTTTAGACTATTCAGTATTTAGACCACTCAAGACAACTCAAGAACACTATTGTAAGTGAGCTCAAAAACAGATTTTCTTCCCTAAAATTCCATAAAAGGTTAAATACATTTTCCCTTTGAAGTTTAGCCTTCTTTACTTAGTCTCATTGTTTACATCAAACAATCTGGTCCTTGTCCAGAAGAATCTTCCCTGTCTTAGGGTAGAGTGTAGTGTTAAGGGAGTTATGCATATGGAACCTGTCAAAAACCAAGATGGGAAGTAGGATCATAAAAAAAAAAAAGTTACAAAATATATATTAAGGTATTAAGGTATAGTCTAGATTATGTAAACAAACCTTGCATCCAGCAAGCAAAATATCTGGGGTTGGTAGTCACAACTAATAGTCAAACTTATCCACTGACACGTAGACAAATGAAGTGGAAATGAGCAAGGGGAAAGGGAAGGAGAAAAGGAAGGAAAACTGAAGTTTGAGGCAGAGTCTTTGTTTCCCTACTAGGATGTAAGTTCTATCAAGCTTTTAAACATGTGTGCATTTACAGAACCTGCTTTATAGATAAACGTATAGAAATTGGTAGGTTATGTAAGGTACACCAGATGTACATTCAGGATGAAACTTTTATTAACAGTAAAACGCTACGCAGAAAATGATCCATGTGAGCCGATCTTTCCCTCCTCTGCATCATTCCAGCAAAGTCAGAGTAGCTTCCATAGGTGCAGTGGTGGGTCATATAAAATAACTGAATCTGAGCATCTTTGTTCTCTTCTGACCTGTTCTGGTGACAAATGTAAAACTGAAAACTTATCATATAAATTAGAATTTGTTTCATAACCTTTGCCCGTGGAAAATGGGAACATATATAGTTAGAATCTTGAAACAATGTGTAATGTCTTGTATATTCAGCCTAAGGTGTGAAAACTGTTTGTACCATGACAATGCTTTTTAAATGTGTCAAGATCTAGCAAGTTAGTGCCATGTTTAGATATCAAATCCTACCTTCTTGCTAAATTCTTTTATTTTTAAAAGTCTACTTTCTTTTAATTTTCAATAACCATAATATTTTTAGGGTTTCCTTGCAGTCTATTATCACATTCAGCAATAGTTATGTTCTTTAATGTGTCTAAAATAAACCACTTACTCCACATATGTAGTTGTGTCAGATGAAGAATGTTATCACTATAAATATTTTCTCATGTATGATGCAATCAGCATCTTTCTTCCCTAAGTAAGTCAGTCTCTTGCAGATGCACAGTATTGTCTAAGTAACACAGGCAAATGAATCGTGCAATATCTGAACATGTTGAGACAGGGAAAGAATATAGGGCCACTTGAAAAATTTGTTTAGTCAGTGAAAAAATATGTACAAACCAACTTACATTAACAGATCATAAATAATGCTAACAATTTTATGTAAACCAAGAAAAATACCTTTTTCTATAATGCTCACATGGAATTGATGTTGAAATCTCTTAGGGTAATTAGTTCCTTATTCCAAAGTCTATTGCAGTTATTGAAAACACCTTCAGATTTCTCTGAATGAGAGAAATAATGAATTTTTTATTGATAGCTGTTTTATAGACATGAATTGCTCTGGATGGTTCAAAACTCTCTTTTTTTTATCTTAAGAAAAAGTATTTAGGATGAGTATTTAAAGCTCAGAAAGATGTATACAACTCAACTATTTTTTCCTATTTAACAGAAAAAAGGAGGAAAATTTCAGTAAGTATTCATTCAAAGTCCTACAAGTACTTCTATTTTGAATTATTTTGTGATTTCACATTTATAGATGGTATCAACAGAAGTTTCTTGTGAAAAAAGATGGAGAGAAAATACAGCATAATGGATGTCAGTAAAGGTTGAAATCCTGGTGAGATAAATCAGCTAAACTGTCACTCTCTAAGCACATTTCCAGGCAAAATATTATGTTTAATACTCAACACTTTCCATGAGATACACAGAACAGTTCCTCCCTTCCTCCAACTATGCTGTATAAATAGAAGATCCTTATTACTGAGAATTTCTGTCCTTCAGCACTTCCCTTTTCCACTACCATGAGATTATGTACTACTACTTGTCATTATAACTGAAAAAGGAATTGTGTTTGTCAAATCTAGTGTTAGCAAAGTCTTCCCTCTTCTTGCCCACTCAGATCTTATGAACTGTTTGAAACATTCTCCAACAGGCAAAATTCTGCTTGCAATGAGCCAGAGTTTCAGAAATACAGGGGAGAATCACGAGACTGTTTTTGACATATCTCTTCTGGATGCTGTTCTAGTCAACTGTTCTAGTCATCTGTGGATGCTGTTTGAAGCACTGCCTCCCTACAGTTTCATCCTAACATTGTATTCTGCACAGGCCTAATGGAGCAAAATTAGCATTGTAACTTATAAATGAAAATTCAGGCTTTGATGTAGCTGGGATTTTCCCCATTACTTGCCTTGGAAACTAGAATCAAATATTAAATTTCTGCTAGGAGTTGACTAGCAGCTAATATAAACTGCAGCATGCTAATCCAAGACTGGATCCAAGAAAGTGAACCTTACAGATAGAGTCCCTGTGTATTGCCTTCACAACTGTCTGGAATAAACTGTTATCCAGAAATGGCTGATGTGTGAATTCTTTTAGTGAGGTACCTGTACAGAATGAAAGCATAAAGTCAACCTTAAAGCCAATGGTTGAAAACATTGTTAGTAACAGAAACAACCCAATTGTCAAAGCACAGTTATAGTCTTTAAATAGCACCGCCATACTTCATGCTATTGGCAAAAAGAAGCTGCATGCCTTCCTAAAATTGTCTAGGTCACATTTTTGAAATGTTCCCACTTCCCATTTTCTGCATCTCACAGCAGCCACTTTCCAAGCAGGAGGTAATTTTGTGTATGCAGTCTGACAGTTTAGTGGCAGCACAGATTGCATCAGTGGAAAATGAAATACAGAGTTGTTAGCAACCTGCTGTCAGAAGCTACATTCACAATCCATTATCTCTTCCAGTTACCTCAGGCAGATATTGAGGAAAGAGGCAGGAATAGCAGTGATTCTGGCAAACAGAGGAGGAGAAGAGGCTACTGTGTAGCCAGCCTGTTGGAAATGACCAGAGCCAACAGAAATGGTACCCCTGATGAAACCAACAGCTTTTTATGTGAAATTATGAGTTCACACTCATGCTTAATCATGAGCATGCAAGTGACGTTGTAGAGAAATCACAGAAAAGAAACTGACCACCAGTAGCTATAAATCATACAGCTAGTGACTAAGAACATGGAACACCTTTAAATGAAGTAGCAGAAGAAAACATTTCCTAACAAGACAGTATTAGGCACATCAGAGATACTGCACTTTTACTCCCTTAGTTGTAGGTCGAATCTCTGACTCACAGGCACTTCAGGGCACTACACTGAGCATTATATAGTCCTTTTCTCTAATGCTAACCAAGTATAAAGCACCCCAAACCTCCCACTAATTTACATTATCACTATGATCTTCCCTCAGAAAATTTACGTTAGCTGCTACCTCAAACTCTTCTGCATTACCAAAAGCTGAGTACAATTTTCTCAGTGGAAGTGAAATTAATGCCTTCCATCTGGACATAACAGTACTTTATTCTTGTTCTTCTGGATGATTAAGAAGTATATTGATATTAACCATTAATTAACAGTTAAATCCTTGATGATAGAGGGGCCAGCAAGGAAATGTTAATTTAAAAAGTGCAGATACATTTTGTATGGAGTTTTCTTGTCATGAGGGCAAACAGTGGCCTTCTGATATTAGCAATGTTGTCCTTGTGAGTACAGCACTCCCTGAGCAACAAAACGACTTTTGTCACATAGGTCACATCTGCAGAATGGAAACCCACCAGACCATTAATTTGATGTAAAATAAACATAAGCACCACAGTTCTTCATCCTCAGCAAGGACTTGCCATTGCAAAGATGTTATTAACATACACAGCTCTTGTCAACAATTATTAAAATGTCACTTAGAGTAATCTGTCAACCAGCTCCTTTAACCTTCTTTGCCTTTTGCTGTTGTTGCTGAACTGCTGATTAAAAACAAAGAGTCATTCGGAGTAGACAAAGGAGACTTTCTTATTGGTAAATAATTTCTGTTTTATTTTAAGCAAAATAGAGGCATTTGTCTGGAATCTGTGCCAGCAACTACAAACCTGTTGAGATTTTGGGTTTGGTCATTCCAATTAAAGTCCAAAAAAATAAGATTTTTACTGCTGTAAAGCAGTGACATGACCTTTTGTCACACAAGGCACTAAGAAGAATAGGATTTCATGTAAATGATAATAAACAGATATCTTTATTATACTTACATATAGAAGGAGATATGAAACTCATGTCTCACAGAAACTCACAGAAAGTTAATTTGCTAGACATGGATGATTAATTAATTAAAAATAAAAATAAAAAAAATGCAATGAGCAGTATAGATCAAAGGAAAAGAGACAGTCTTTAAAATTAGGTCCAGTTATCTATGGTTAATTTCAAGAGGTTGGTTTCACCTTCAAAGATTGCTGTTGTTCCAAAACTGAATCTAGTATGGCAAATTTAGCAATATGCTGCTATAAGACAATCAGAGAACTTTCTCTTTTAATAAGCACTACTATGGAGTCTCATTTTAGCTTTTATTGAAAGTATAAGTCCTCAATTTTATTGAAGGAAACACTGATCTGTTTGTCCTTTGGAGGCTGAGGGAGGAAATAATGTTCTCTTCATACTAAAATAGAATATATCATAAAAAAACTATCAATTCCACAAAGACAAAAGAAGGCCTTCAAGACACATAAATTGAAGTATTCCGCCCCGAGCCCTGAACCCTCACCAGATATTACCCAGCTCAGTCATGACGTAGGGTCGGTAGCGCCGGCTACTCCACAGGCCGATGTTTTCCCAGGGGCCCGGAAAGAGCCACAGCAGGGAGGTTAGGAAGGAGAGGAATGGGGGAGATGCACCAGAAGGGGAAAAGGAGGGAGTTCCAGCACACTCATGCCTCGCTCTCACACACCATACACACCAAGGACGAAAGCAAGAGACGAGATGCGGGTGAACACACTACTGGAACCATTTATTTTTGGCCGGAGCCAACTCTTATAACATTACAGAAAAATTCAAGCAAAACGATTGGGTGGAGAAGGGATGAACCAGCCTACGCTATTGGTTGGGGCTGGTTTTTCCCAGGGATTGACTGGGGGAAAAACCAGGGTTCGGGGAGTGGCTATAAATGAGGAGGGGGCTGGGAGTGTTCCAGAAAGTTCTTCAATCACAGCGTCTGATATCAGCCTTTCGAGAACTTTCCTCAATCTCAGCAACTCAAACAACCAATCACAGTTAAGAAACGTTATAACAGTGAACAAACAACCCGGGGGACAGTGGGCCCTGTCTTGAGCATACCTAGACAACAAATTTAGCAATATACTGCTATAAGACAATCAGAGAACTTTCTCTTTTAATAAGCACTACTATGGAGTCTCATTTTAGCTTTTATTGAAAGTATAAGTCCTCAATTTTATTGAAGGAAACACTGATCTGTTTGTCCTTTGGAGGCTGAGGGAGGAAATATATTCTATTTTAGTATGAAGAGAACATTATCATAAAAAACCTATCAATTCCACAAAGACAAAAGAAGGCCTTCAAGATACATAAATAGCTATTTTCCTCATGAAGTACAGCATATTGTGATTAACAGCATCAGAATGAATAAACCAACTTCATCTTTCTCATTCTTGTCTTTCACAAGTTGTTAAAAAAAGTTAGAGGGTCATATTCAAATTAGGGATGATCTAAAGTTCTTCAGAAGTCATAGTTTAATTCCAGTCAGGTGTATAAATCCTGTATCTTCTGGACTTCCACAGTCTCCTGTTCTGTTTGCTTGGAATACAATTTACTCTTTCAGAACAAGAAAAGACTAGATATAGGACTAATCTTTCTTTAGAAAAACAATTTATTTAAAAGAGACTAAAAGTTCTTGAACAAAGCTTTACCTACAAAAATGTCATCTGTTTCTACAAATACCTGCTAGGACAAAAGATTCTGACCTGTTATTTTCCTTGTTACTTAGTCTATATGAAGTAGTGCTATTAAGTATGTGTTAATACAACTGTGTGAATGCCCAAGCTTGGTTGTGAATCTCTAAATACACTTTTATTTAGCCTCCTTAAGAGAAGTTACAATAAGTTCTATGGATTCTGCTTAATCACTATAATAGTTTTAACATTCATTTGTGCATATTGCATTCAAAAACCATTAATCACTGTATTGTGTGTTCTACAGATATTTAATCCTGAAGGAAAACTTTCTTTTTTAAGTTTTCTATTTGTTATTTAAGCTCATTGATACTGGTACACATTAAAAGACAGAAAGCTAAAGCCTAGAATAAAAGGCAAAAGAGTATTTACGATAGCAATAAAAAAAGTTCTGTCAGAAAATATTCTTCACATAAAACTAGAATTGCCAAGATTGAAATATGGTTCTTTCACTTTCAGTTCTCTATAAATTTATCCATATTTGTTGGTGTCAGATCTAATATAGCTTCTTCTTTTTAGTTTCAATCACACTAGTAAAAAAATTTAAGCCCAATCCACTGCAAGACGTCCATGAATGATCAGTAGCCTGCAGTCCTATTTAGGATTAGTCGAGAGCTGATGATATTAAATCCTTCATTACTACTAGTTCTGTTATATGAACAAATAAAGCTTACATATCAAATAATAATAATAAAAACAATGTTCATTTGATAGACAGAAGAGTTCTGCTCCAACTGCAGCTTTTTCCTGCTTGTTTCTTATATTTCTGGAATTGAAATCCTGATTTCTGAAATATTTAGTGGTGCAGCATTATGATAGCTCACAAGCTTCTTCATTTTTCTTCCCCATTTTTCTGCCCAGCCATTAGGCTTCTCCTCTTTAACTTTTCTCTTTGCATTCCCTTTCCTTTCTTCTCTTCTCTTTTTTTTTTTTTTCTCACATGCAGAGACTTTTATCATCTGTTTCCTTCAAAACTGGTTTACAGCATGTTCATTAGCTCTGTGAGATGATGTTGAATCTGTTCTTTCTCTTCTTAATGAGGCGTCCTCAAACCGTCCATTCTTCTCAGGATGTTATTGCTTGAAGAAAGATGCTGTCACCGTGCTGTCAACACCATCTGTGAAGCCAGAGCTGCACAGTTCCTCAGTGCTGCCCTTCGACTCTGCCTTGGGAATGGGAGTATTAGGAAGAGCAATGCTCTCTCTGCCTCTGTATGCTCACAGATCCCTTCTGCTCCACTCAGAATCACTGGGAACAAAATCAGAGGAGGCCCCATGTGTGTCTTGACAAACTTTCTGTGAAACCTTGGAGTTCTGTTCTGGGCAGGTGTGGCATTCCTCTCTAGCAGTGACAAGGCAGGTCAAGTGTCCTCCTTCAAAAGATCCTTTTCTTGAGGTAGACTGATCTTTTCAACTTYRGAYATGTCTGGCTGTAAAGGACACTGTAGATAAAACTCTCTTCTTCTCATATAGTAAATGATGGTTCTCTCTGCTCACAGCACAAAAATAGCTCTTTTAATCCAAACAACTTCCAAGTGCATATATTGTCAAAAAATTACTTTCTAATACATGTTGTGTTCCATTTCTTACAGGTAGCAAAATTCTAGTGCTTGATACAGGATATTTTCATGAATAACGCATTAAAAAAAAACCAGCACAGTCAACCTCCTGAGAAAAGCAAACTGTCTTTTCTAATATATCTGCAGGGCTTGACTTTTAGATGTTTTATATTTTCAACAGAGACCCTGTGCTAAATGTGTCACGGAACAAGTGGTGAGGGAGTGAGTGACAACATGCACTTCACTTGGGTGAAAGAAACAGCAATAGATTTATTGATATGGACAATGATTTCATGAGATTCTGTGGCAAGGGCACTTATTATTTGCTGCATGGAAGTTCGGTGTAGGAAGACCTTTGGAATATTCACGCAGTCCTCACAGAGGTAAGAGTGAACTTCGTTTATTGTTTAGGGTGATACATTCTTATAGAGTTCCAGAGTTCACGTGACAAAGCACAATTGGCTACTCCAGCTCTATCACCCACCCATACTCCGCTACTATTGGCTGTATGCAAATATCCACGTGCTACCGCATCAAGCTCTCCCCCTCTCGTTTTGTGGTAGAACATTCTAGCAGCGGTAGAACATTTTAGCAGGCCTGCTCAGCATCCCCCTATGGTCTTGTGGAACTGCTATCACAGTCTCTCGGACTGTATACTGGATTGTGCAAATAGGCCTTAGGCAACACATCATGTCCCTGAGGTACTAAGATATTCTCTACAGTTGGAATTATCTTGGATGCCCTCCCGTTGGGTCATGAGGTTCAGATTGGACCCTCTTGCTTTCTAAACTCCCTCTGAGAGGAGGCTAGGTGTGGCTGGATCCAATCCTAGTCCCAGACCTGGTCAACGGTTTATGGCTAAGGGATTTTGTGCACAGTTACAAAATGAACATAAGTTCAGAAAGAGAGTGTGCTGTAGTTCACTTACCACAAGGCAAGGGCTCTCCCAACTCCGAGGAATATCCCTGAGAGGCGTCCCTGCTCAAGGGGAGATCCTGGCATGCAGCCCGCTGCCATGCAAGGAGAGCTCAAGGGGCTCTCAGGCTGTCCCCCTATATTTATGGGATAAGATAATTGACTCATAGTCATTCGTTCTTATGCACAGTTAGCTGTTTCTCCCTACTGACACCCAGCTATCAGAGAGAGACAACCTTCAAGGTCTGTTTTGAATTCTGAGCAAGCCGGCTACCAAGGCCTGTTATTTGTGCAATAGTTAACACTTGAATGGGGCCATGGGTGAGAAATACTGGGGAAAGAGCATATGTGTCATAAGGTGATACATTTATAATTGAAGAGTTAGTTATACATGCAAATTTATCAAAGAAAATAGTCATAAAAAATGGATGTTTAGAGACTATCATTGCAAATAGCTTATGTTCAAGATCTGACCCTTTGCATATATGTATAGTGCAACATGCCTCATTTATTGTTTTTCCCCTATTTCCAAAAAATGCATAAACCTGCTTGATCTCAAAGACCAAAAATTCATCAGAAAAGACCTGTCTTTTACAATCTCCTTTCTGATTGTCTAGCTTGAGAGCTCTCAAAATCATAAAATTTATATGTAAAATAAGACTTTGAATGATGTCATTAGCTTTTTCACAGGGCTTTTTCAATTGGTTGGTAAGATTTCCACAGATTCACAAAACAGTAGTGTAAATGTCATACAGGGGCTATTGAGAAGGGATATTCTTATACACAAAATATCTTCTTCTGAGGTACTGAGTAAATTATCGCTTGTTGCATGGTCAAATAAATTCTACTTATTTTTGAGTGTTTCTTCTTGTGGATGCAAAGGGTGCCAAGTCAGAATTTTAGCTGTACTGTATAAGTATATATTTGTGCACATTTGTACAGCAGCATGAATTGCAGTGCTTGCTATTGCTACAAACTGCTGCACTTTTTTTTCACATATCTTAGAAAAGAAGCATATTGCTTTAACTGAAAATGCGTAATTTTTATGCCACTTCTCCTTAGGAAGTGGTGGTGATTTGGCTGCATAAAAAGATCCTGGAGATGTCTGTGTTCTGCTATTGCAGTCGCAGCCCTGGAGGCTTGCAACATGGTTAGGTAATTCACCACTCTTTCCTCCCTCTGCACTGCCTGTAAATCTGTGATGTTGTGCTGATGATCTTAAATGCAAAAAGAATTTGTCTGAGGTAGCTTCTACACTTAAGCCAACTATATGAGCCATCAGGGGAGGTATTTAAGAGAATAACGGGGGCAGCTGATGACATTTTAGTTTTGCATGGCCCATGGGTTTTTTTTATATCTTGCATGTTCCAAGTATTGCCAAGGGAGCAGAAAAGATTAATCAAGACAAGCCTCCTGAAAGATTAAAAGAAGACAAGCTGTGAAGCTGCTTTTGAGAATAGTTTGGGAGATCCTCTATCCTATGTCACAAGATGCACGGAAAAAAAAAAAAAAATATTATTCAACAATGGCAAAATTAATGAAGCCTCTTTTCTTCTGGATTTGTATCCTAAAAAACTCCTATCAATCTCTTTTTATCACTCTCCTATAACGTCTCTGCCCTATGCCTGCAGCACAGTAAATATGATTTTTGACACAACTAGTAGCATTATCTTTATATTACCTAGTATTGATCTAACAGCGCAGGGATCCTGGACTGTGTCTAGCCTAAGCTATTTCAGCTTGTTTGGGTGTACTGAGCCATCTCCTGAGCAAAAATGAGGAGAAAACACTCATCATTAACACCCCTCACAGTCTTACAGGACTGTCCCTCACAGGACACCGATGACTTCCTGCAGCCGACACCCCAAGCATGAACCTCGGAGATCAATTGAAGAACAAGAATGAGACTGGAGAGATGAGGTGGATACTAGTCTGGGTTTCTGTACAAAATCTTAACTTTTTTTTTTCCCCTTGAATTAATTTAGCCAATGGATAGGGTGTATTTTTATACCTAGACTAGAAATGTGAATTTTTGAGCCAACACTCAAGGTAAATGGGAAGGTTAAGAGCTCACGACATTTTCCTAGACACTTCCTTTTTCTTCTTGATGTTAATGATGTTGACTGCATTAATGGTGATGATCTATTTATCTTGTCATTTTCTAACAGTTGAGGGATATTATTACTTTCAACTCCCTTTGCTCATTTTGAGATTTTACTTCTCTTCCATTTATACCAAAATATAAATTTTCCAAACTTGACAGAGTTTTATGAATGACAAAATGTTTTGGGATAAAATTCTTCACTCTTAAAAAAAAAAAAAAAAAAAAAAAAAAAAAAAACTTAACATTTTCTTGTCTCATCAGATGAGAAACAAAATTGTCAATTCCGATGATCCAGGAACTGTTACAACCATCATAAAATGTCTTGTTAATAAACAGACACCCTCATCATTATTCTGATGACTCTGAATAAAAGAAAATCCCCATCTACAGAAACTAGAAGTGATGCACAAGGAGATGTTCAGAGTACTGATGACTAGAACAAGGAGAATCTGCAAAGAGCTAGTTCCATTTCCCAGGAGTACTTTGCTTCTATTTGTTATACAGCTGTATGTATGTCCCCTTCACACAACCTAAAAAATGAGTGTGTGGTGGAAATCATGCACTTAGTGTTTCCGAAATCTGAAGAACAAATGGTGATATTAGCCCTTCTCCTCTTTAACACTGCAACATTTTTTTTTTAATATCCTAGGCATTTTTTTCTTCCTCAGGGGTAACCATTCTTATTTCTTTACTGTCAGCATATCAGCACATATTTATTTACACACAAATAGTGCTCTGTACTCTCAGCACCTTGACCTTTGCTCTGCTCCCTTCCTTCCTTCCTTCCTTCCTTCCTTCCT
>PTEX01000558.1:0-50201 GCA_003342815.1 Eudromia elegans | reverse complement strand
CTCCCTTCCTTCCTTCCTCTCTCCCTTCCTTCCTCTCTCCCTTCCTCCCTTCCTCTCTCCCTTCCTCCCTCCCTTCCTATTTCCCTATCTCCTTATGTCCCTCCCTATCTCCCTTCCTATCTCCTTGCCTTGACTTGCCTTGCCTTCCCTACTCTTCCCTTCCTTGCAAATTGCCCTTGTCCCCACCACTGGAAATGTTTTCAGAAACTACAGTTTTCACTGTTGTGTGAAACATTGCTTTGATAAAGTCCCAAGTTGCCACATAATGATCAGACTTCCATTATGGAGAAACTCAAAATGTCTGGGAGGTTGAACCAATAGCGTAAACCACACACAATATTATGAAACTGAAAGACCATGAGGGCTGACCCTTTGTTCCATCCTTCAGATGAATACAAGCATACAAACAGAAATACTGGTAGTTGCAACTCAAATTGTGGCTGTTAATGTAGCCGTGTTCCATTTCCCAGGGTTGGTGATTGGTTTCTTTTATATTTTGTTATTTACTTGCTGACCCTGGAAGTCAGAGAAGAAAACAAAAATACTGAAATATCAATTTTATCATATCTGAAATTCGTATTTATCTATAATTCAAGTGTAAGTATTGAAAAAGCAGGGGTTTTTCATATTGTGCAATTGACATCATGATTTTCTATGGAAAAATACTGTTAGGACCACTAAGGCCTAACAGTATTAATATAATTTTGATTATATTAAAAAAATGATAATAAAATACAGAAAATAAAAATAACAAATGGAATTTTTAATATGTCTTGCTGTGTTATGGTGACAACACAAATCTGTCATAAAGTACCACCTTAAATACTTTCTTAAAATGGTCTCAGTGTAATATCATTACAGTATCATCAAACAAGTTAAGGAATACATCTTTAAAATGTAGCTCATTACAGAGCACTTTATTGGATTCTGATGTTGCCAGGGATACCAATACTTATGGTAAATGCCTTCCATATGCAATCTCAGATTTTACTTAACAGGAAATAATCTCAGAGATTGAGCTATATTTTTATAACTTTTTCCTATGATAAATAGAATGTCAGTTTAAGACCCAGGAGTTTTTGTAACTGTACACTTCACACAAGAATAAAGCTAATTTTGATATCTACCTGGTTTTCAAAGCCCTCAGATTTCTAACTTTCAGCTGAAGGAGAATGTAACGTTATGAATAAAAATTGATGCCTGAGCATGTGTACAGCATATTGATTGCTGACAAGCATTAAAACTTTCATTCATCATTAAAAAAATGGGAACAAAGGTGAGAATTGTACTTTCTGCATCCTCAAGAGTTATTTGCTTGTCCAAAGGAAGTTCACTTTTTCATCAGTCAAAAATACCAAAGTTAAACAGCACATACCAGAAAAAAAAAAAAAAATGAAACTCTCCTGAGTTCTTCTGAAGCAACAGATCTGTTTTAAGCCATCTCCCAAATAAGTCTCCCAAATTTGTCTGTTTATTAACAAACAAAACCAAACCAAACAAAAATCAAATAGAAACTCTCAAAGTGCCCATCTGGGGAAATAGCTGTGGTTATAGATACATATATCATGCCCAATCCATTAGAGGCTGTCTAATAAATGACAACAAGCCTTCATATTCCAAGAGCAGGAAAAAAAAAAAAAAAAAAGTCATAATAGCGCAAAATAGAATTTTTTCTCTGAAACTCAAACCTGGATTGTATTACACTAAGGGACAATTTTGCAGTACTAGAACTACACAGGTGTTTGCACCTGGATGTCTTACAAAACAAGAAGTTCCACTTTTTTGTGTGTGATTGTAGTTGTTTTTCCCTCTAGACACTCATTTTTGTCTCTTTCATGCTTTGCATGTGCACCTAAAGTGGAAGGTGAGGACAAATAACTGCAAAGTCACTTCTGAACGGCACCTACAGCTGACAGTGAAGTACTGGAATTGCTGGAAATACAGAATTAGTAACAACATTTCTGCAAAAGGAAGTTAATACATTGGGAAGTTAATATATTGTGGTAAGTCTTTTCTCTACTCCTTCCAGTCTGTTCAGGCTCACTGATTTGTTTTCACACCCTGCAGTTCTCCTCTGTAAAAGGAAATGATTGCAGGACAGTCAGGCATCAATTTCCCTTGAACAAAAGTGGAATGAGCCTCTCCTTGACTGAGTATGTGAGGAGGGGATCAACTCTAAATGCTGTGTAATACCAAATGATCCCTTTCAGTCTCTCAGATTGCACCACAGCCTGAGAATGTTATTCTACTGCAACTTTTGACAAATGCATTTACAAACTACAAACTAATAAACTTTCCTTCATCAGTTTTTAAATCTGAATCCAATTTGCATTAGTCTTATATACATAATTTAAAGAGAAATGCAGTTTAACTAAATATGGCATCTATGGATAGAAAAGGTTGCTGTGCTGGTTTTGTTTCCATAGAAAAGACAGGATAAAAATTCAGGTCAGTACTGAAGACTGTAATCATGAGCTTTAACAGCATTGAAACAAAATTAAAATAGTTTTTTGCTGTTTCTTGAAATAACAAAATCTCTGTAGATGGCTGGAGAGCAGCCCCGCAGAGAGGGACCTGGGCATCATGGTGGACGACAAGTTGACCATGAGGCAGCAGTGTGCCCTTGTGCCCAAGAGGGCAAATGGGATCCTGGGGTGCATTAAGAAGAGCGTCTCCAGCAGGTTAAGGGAGGTGATTCTGCCCCTCTACTCAGCCCTAGTGAGGCTGCACCTCGAGTACTGTGTGCAGTTCTGGGCTCCCCAGTGCAGGAGGGACGTGATGCTGCTAGAGAGAGTCCAGTGCAGGGCTACGAAGATGATTAGAGGCCTGGAACGTCTGCCCTATGAGCAAAGGCTGAGAGAGCTGGGCCTCTTCAGCCTGCAGAAGAGAAGACTGAGAGGGGACCTGATTAATGTATATAAATATCTCAAGAAAGGGAGTGAGGAGAAGGGGGCTGGCCTCTTCTCAGTGGTGGACAGTTATAGAACTAGAGGAAACGGCTGCAAATTGAAACTCCAAAAGTTTCACAGGAACTTGAGAAAGAACTTCTTAACAGTGAGGGTGACAGAGCCCTGGAACAGACTGCCAAGAGAGGTGGTGGAGTCTCCTTCTCTGGAGATCTTCCAAACCCACCTGGACACCACCCTGTGCCACATGCTCTAGGGGACCCTGAGTGTGCAGGGGGGTTGGACTAGATGACCTCTAGAGGTCCCTTCCAACCCTAGCCATTCTATGATTCTATGGCTTATACTCATCTGAATAAATAATGCCTTAAAAGTCAAAATTTTTGTTCATCAATTCAGAATACCAACATAATTCAGAAATAATAAAACTATATAATTGTTATGGCAAGACAGCAATCTGTATCTGCTTGACACAAAAGATGATCTAACCCTTATATACCAAGAAAAATTCTCAATTCAGCTCATCACTTGAAATTCTTATCTCAGTTTTCTTTGTTTATCTCTAAACACTAGTGGCCAGTGATAGGACAAGGGGTAATGGGCACAAGTTAAAACACAGGAAGTTCCATCTCCATATGAGGAAGAGCTTGAACTTTTTAATGGGGGTGACAGAGCCCTGGAAGAGGCTGTACAGAGAGTCTGTGGAGTCTCCTTCTCTGGAGATCTTTAAACTCCCCTGGATGCCACCCTGTGCCATGTGCCCTAGGGGTCCCTGCTGGAGCAGAGAGTTAGACTAGATGGTCTCTAGAGGTCCCTTCCAACCTCAACCATTCTGTGATTCTGTGAAAATCCGAAGCTGTGACTCCGTGACTTAGAAATGCCCTGTACTTATAATATGTGGTATATACTATAAGCTAGGGCTTGTAGTATCCAAAAGAAATGCAAAACTAGCATTTTAAATACACATTTTACAACACATCCTTTTGAATATTTTTATAGTATATTTCCTTTAGCTGAACTAAACAGAAATATTGGGTTGAAAGAAGAGGCTGTGCAATATGCACATAAAAATTACATTGTATATCATTAATAATTTGATTACAGAAACACTATAATTTTCATGGGCACAATTAAAATGGCACAGCATAAATTCTACAGTACCCTTTAGAGTCAGGATATGGAAGTCCTCCAGGAACCATTGTGCTAGTTTTTGATTTCACTGATGCTATAGTGATTTGTACCAGCTGAGTTTCTAGCTCATTGTCTTTTGTAACCCAGTTGTTTCTGCAATTACTATTTTAATTAATACCAGTAATCAAATCCTCCTGCTCTCCTGTGGTTCTCTGAAAGTTCACAATTGTCTCTGTTATCTACGAGAAGCAGGATTATCTGATATCAGATGACTAACTTTAAGATGTCTGTATCTGAGTTAGATGAAGCTTCTAATTAGCACATAATGTAGGATGGATCTTCTGTTTCAAGAGAATGGGAGAGCCCCAGCCTTTAGATGAAGGATTTTATGTGACCGGCAGTTATTGCGCAACTCACTATGACCTTCACAGCTTTGAGGATGAAACACTTATGAAACGCTCTTACCCCAAGTACCATAATTTGGACAATTTATGCCAACAAGATAATTCCTGATTACTCCTATTCCCTGCCTTGCACTGCCATATTGAGTAAAAACAATACTCAATCATTGGCTTAACATTTTAGGTTTACATTTCTTAAACTCTCATTCTGAATTAAAAGGAACAATGAAGAAGAGCTGATAAGAAGACCTCTAGATAATCATGAAGCCTCCTGAGACTTAAATCCTGTTGCACCAGTGACTGTTTAGGCCCCTTTGCAAATTCAACACACAGAACTCTCAGTGAAAATCTGCAGGACAGCAGTGGTGATGATAACTTTCAATTCTGTGTTATCATAGATTCATATTGCTATAGGTAACTTTGTTTTTAATGAGGCTCCAAGAATCTTTGTCTGGTGCAAAGCGACTTATCTTTTCAGCCTTCTCTTTGTATAGGGATATATGACTAGCTTGTGTTCAAAAAATGTCAGGGCTCTGAGTGCACTCACAGGTCCTGTAACTTCTTCTTTTCTGCCTAAGCTCAGGGTCAAATCTGACACTACTAAATCATGAAACCTAGGATTAGACAACTATGAAAACAGCTAAGGAATGATAAAGAGCCCAAGGAAGCTTCATTGGGGTATCTCTCCTTTGACACAGGAGCTGCATTTGGGCTTTGGACTTGGGTTCTTGAGCTGCCTTGTTACCTACCTTGTTAATACTGACCCTTGTAATCATAAAAATAGAATGCTTGAGGTTGGAAGGGACCTGTAGAGGTCATCTAGTCCAACCCCCCTGCACACGCAGGGTCCCCTGGAGCATGTGGCACAGGGTGGTGTCCAGGCAGGTTTTGAAGATCTCCAGAGAAGGAGACTCCACCACCTCTCTCTTGGCAACCTGTTCCAGGGCTCTGCCACCCTCACTGTTAAAAAATTCTTTCTCAAGTTCCTGTGAAACTTTTGGAGTTTCAATTTGCAGCCGTTTCCTCTAGTTCTATAACTGTCCACCACTGAGAAGAGGTGTAATAATGTAATAATGACTTGAATTGTAATTGTAATAATGACTTGAATTGTAATAATGACTTTAATTACTGGATTGATTTTGGATCTTTATTGTCACTGTACATATGTCTGCTTGTCACTGACCTTTTGGCTGAATCTTATTGCTCTCGGTGGATGTGGTCCATTCTGTTTGTGCAGGTGCTGTGAGACTGCATCCTGGTCTGTGAGAACATGTCTGTTGCATTCTCCACCTGCTCACAGTAGAGGTTTAAATATGTACATTCTCTGATGCTGTTTTCTCATGGTCATTTCCTGATTATTATACAATGTGATAATGAAGATAGAGCATGGTTTAGTCAGCAAATCACATAGACAAGGCACCCTGGAGTTCCTTCTGGGATCTGTATTGGTCAAGGCCCTTTTACTCACCCGTCACGTCACTTAAAGGTCACTATGTCTCTGCTGCAATCCAGACACTTGATAACCTCCAGAGATGAGCTCCAGATCTCAGACTGGGAAAGTCTGGGTATAATTCTTATATAACTTGCCATTCCTCCCTGGATTGCACCTTGACTGTAGCCTCTATCCATCTCTAGGAAAGCTGACTGATAAACAGATCATAGTCCTCCATGGCAAAGTCCCATCTGCAGTAGCTGACACCTTGCTCAAGCAGAGAAATATGTATCAACAGCCAGAAGCTGCCAACTGAAGTGAAACACATTCAGACTTGAAAGTTCAGACTTTATAAGCAGGCTATTAAGCATTAAAACATATCATCCGTGGAAATGTGATTTTTTCCTCACTTGATAATGTTGCACTATATACTGCCTGCTATCCAGCTGGTTGTTCTAAGTGATTCTAATGCTTTTAGTTTTACAATGCAAGAATTTTGTAGTTTTAGGAAGGGCTTTTCAGATTTATGTGGGTCTGTGACCTCTATCATCCAGCACTAGTTCTCTCCTTTTATGCTGTATATTGTCATGTGCTGAGATGGCACTCATGTTGCATAGTTTTTATAGGCTGGTTGGTTCCTAACTGTAGCTGACCTCTGATACAACTCCCAGAAAACAAAGAAACAAATAAAAAAAGTATTTGTTTTTAATTTTTGTTTATTCCCACAACAATATAGCAAAAATAGAATGAAAATACCCACATAGTTTTTAAAGAAATGGCAAAATAGAAACAGCACTAAAAAAATAAAAGGAAGAATTCTCTCTCTTCATCTTAAGCCTCCTCTCCCTGCATTATTTCTTTCAGCTGCATCTTCTCTTATTCTGCCTGAAAGCTCTCAAGGTATCTCCAGGTGTACTGAGGCTGGAGCACTTTTTTTTTTTTTTTTTTTCCCCCTGCACAAGACAGGGGAGAGCGGATCTACCCCATAGCAAGGCAAATGAGCCACCAAAGCAACACTGGGAAAAGTCCTGGCAGATTATACCCCCTTGCACACACCTGCATCTTTCTGGCCTGGCTGATAGAAAGGGACTCCATATATACCATCCGCTTTCCTCAGTCTGCGGATCTCTCAGAAGTTAAAAGGAAGAAAAATCAGTTTAAGTGGATGGAGATTTAGGCTGATGATGAGATCCCCAACTGTCTTACCACTACTTCATATGTAAGCACTGTTAAGTGGCTTTCAGACTCTTCCAGTGTATAAGTGAAGCCATTTAACATGTTTCTGTTCAGAGAGAGGTAATTTTGTATTGCCAGAGTGTGTAAGGGAGAGAAGAACCCTGTGGCATCTGTCCTTAATCTAATATTGCTGATTATTGCCCAGGAACAAAAGCACAGACCAAGTAATCAATACATTGAGTTGGGTTGAGCTTTTATTGCGTTCACACAGCCTTTTGGAAAATGATCAGTGTAGAAGATTCAGATCATCTTTTTCTATGTATACAAGGGAATATGACACTGGGAAGGGCAAGTGAAGTATTGGGATTTTTCATATTAGGTAGAATTCCTTTCGAGCAATATTTATTTAAAGAGATACCAGCAACATTCTCTGATATTCAGGAGTATGAGCCCAAAATTTTATCTGACAAAGGCCAGTGATGATTTCCTAAGAATTTTTACTGCAGACTATCCTTGTGAGATGGTATAGGAAGGAGGCAACTTTTAGTAGGAGTTAACTGGCTGTGTCCCATCACACCACAGCAGTGTTTTTAAGAGTGATCATTCTTCTGCTTCAGTGTAACCTATCATAGTTATATCTTATAGATCGATGGCATGTGGAGAATTAGAGGCATGAGGTAGAAGTCAAAGTAATGAAAAGCTTTGATGAAACATTTAATTTAGTTCCATTGTTGTCACTAAACATTACCAGTTCATGTATCAACAAGAACCCAATGTGTGTTGCCTGCACTTCAGTCACATAGTGGAAGAGGAAGGGCTAAGACCTTTATGCCCCAGTATTAATGTGTTTGGTCTTCATTCTTTGGAGTGGGTGCTGGAGACACAATCTTACATGTGCACAGCTTCTTCTCCAGCTCTTCCACTCTTCTCCATGTCCAGCTAATGACTTTAGCAATATGTCCCTCTTCTTCCTCTATCACCTCTGTTAAAACAGGAACGGGGAACAGTATCAGAGAATTAACAGAGTATTACACAGAAATAGGAAAATAGTGTCCATTTCAACAATAGGTGCTTCATTTAATCTTCTCCATATTATTATTACATGCATATGTGAATGAATTTAACACATAGAATGAACACAGGTGTTCCTGCTCCCTGGTGTATTTCTGGGCTTACTTCTTGGCTATTTCTTAGGCTGAATGGGAAATAAAAGGGAGTACTGAATGGTCATGTCTTTTTACCTGCTGCTAACAAAAACAACTCACTATTAAAAAATTGTGGGGAAATGTTTGTCTCTCTTATTGGAAGATGACTGAAACAGATCGTATTATAGTAAGACTTTTGGTATCAGTCCATAATGAGAATTTGAATGGCCTCCTGAATTCCAGTTTCTTGGCTTGTCAGTTCAGTGCAATCTAGTTCCTCAAATGTGGTGGCAGTGCAATGCAGCTGGAAGGACGTGGCTGTGTTGAGTGCTGATAAAAGCATGCCCCAGGCCCTTTCCCTCATCCCACACGACTCTAGCTTCTCCTTAAAAATAAGGATAGTCCAGACAAACTCTCCTTTGCACCTATTTTTTCCAGACAAACTCTCCTTTGCACCTCTCTATTTTTCTCCTTATCTTCAGTTTTCTATCAGACTCCTTAACAGTCTTAAAAATCTCACTGTTGCAGTGTAAAATGAGGATCAAATCATCTTTTAAAGACTTCTTGCATTATTAACTTTTAATTCTAATTGGTCTCAAAGGACTTAATTGCTCATATTGCCAAATACATCTTCTTCGGCATTTCAGTCTATTTGTGCCTTCTTTTGGTCAGCTTTTGTAGCCTTCCGTCCAAGTACTTGGCACTCCGTTACTGTAAACTTCTGAAAAAGAATTAAACAGTAGCAGTGTTGTCTATAGGCATTGGCTATATCCAAAATGTTCTGACTGAGTACATTCTGGCAAAATCATCTGTTTGCTTCTGAAAATAAATCCTTTAATCTGAAGCATAAAGGACCTGATGTCTCTATCAGATTAAAAGATATGATAATAAAAGAGGAAGAAAGGGGGAAAAAAGCATTTGGCAGAGAGAGAAATGAAGCCAAAACATTTATTTCATCAGGTTTCAGTATCCAATCATGTCAATTCTCAATAGGCTAACCTAATTATTTTTGTCAAGCCACTTTTCCAGAGCCTCAGTGTGAATCAATTCGTCTCCACAGATATATGTGATAATTTACTTCTTTTTGCCCTTTTTGTCTTTTACAAAAAGTGCAATATTACATTATAACCACTGACCCTCAAAAGAAGGCAAATAAATGACTAGATCCAGTAGCACTTTTTCACTGATTTCCACAGACGTAACAAGTGATAGATTTATCCAGTGATGGCTATTTTCCTATCTGTAATCTGTAATCAGTGGAGAGAGACAGAATACAGAAAATTCTATCTAATTGTGTATGCACTGAATGACAATTTGGAGATATACATTTTTCTCCATTAACTAGGAACCAGGAAAAATCTCTTTCCCTAGGATAAGAGTAGTATTTTTTTCTTCCTAATATCACTAATGTAAAATACAAAAAAAATAGAGTTGCAAAATTCAAGCTGAGTTACTGCAAAATAATAATGCTGAACAAATTGCTCAAGGACAACCTTTCTGCAAAGGGAAAAGGAATCAAGCATCCAGATATTCATACCTAGAATTTTTTTTAAAAAAATAAGTTTCTCAATCAACATAAGAAATAATGTGGAAGATTTTCTTTTCTTTCTTTAACTCTCTTTAATTCCTGTTAGCATCACACCAATAGTATGGGTAAGCATTCTTTTGTCCAAAACATACTTTTTTGAATTCCAAGTAGTCTTAAAAGACCTAAAAGTACCATAATGCATTATCTTCAGACACTCATTCAAGCTAAAAAAGGCTGAAAATATTTATTCAGCAGCATCAAAGTTTAGCCTTTTTATTATCCCAAGCTCAAATCATTTTCATCCCTTTCCTGGGGTAGTTTGCCTCTCAACACCATCTGTAGGATAATAAAGTCAAAAAAAGAGCAGCATGTGGCATCATTCAGAAAGGGTGGCTTTCTTCTTTTCCCCATAGCATAAATATAGCAGATTGTGTCCGTTTAGTTCATTTCAGAGATTATCTTCTGAGATTTCTGTGGGCATCTGTTGGACAAAAGCAAATCTTTCTCTTAGCACTACTGACAGCAGTCCCGTTTCCTTAAAAAAAAAAAAAAAAAAGTATTTAGCTTTTAGAACATACACAGCTTTAGTATTGAAAGTATTTTCCTCCCTTCCTCCCTATATTGTATATGTATATATTTTTTCTTTTTTCAGAGTTTTATACTGGATATTTTTAAACCTTTCTGGAAACTGAACTCCGAAAGGTCTAGTCTTATCTAAAAACACATGGTAGCATTTCTGCTTCTGGTAAGTTTCATCTAGAGACAGGAAAAAGATCAGAAACTGGAAGCTCTGGAGGTTATATACTGCTTTTTGTTTTTCTTTTTTTATATCTATATATACTGCTCTTTCCACAGTTGAAAAACTGCTCCTGTATGAAACATAACAATATTCTCAACCAAGAAGGTAAATGATGATGGAAATGAGGACACAGAGATATTTAACTTCCTGAGAACCCTGTCCTCCTATACAGATCAATAGTCAATTGTATGCAAATGGACACATTAAGAGCACAACAATATATTCTATCAATATATCTATTCTCTATATGCCTTAGGCACTATGCTAACATTGCCACACATGTCATATGGACCACATTACAGGGCATCATTTATGGTTAAGTGGCAGTATTGCAGGGCATTGAATAACTACAGAACTGGTATTTATCTTGATTTGTCTCTTTCTCGGGTTATACACTTTTTCATAGTCACAGAAAAGAAGTGGATGTACAATATCCCAAACTAATTTAATATTATTTCATGTTTTATTGCTGTCAGCATCTTTCTTTCCACTTTACCTGAGTTAAACTTTATGGAACTGAGATGATTTGGGGAAAAAATATTAGTGAAAAAAAACCCAAAAAAAACAATAGGAGAAGGATCAGGCAGGAATAATCACCCATTAGGCTGGAATCACCACTTCTGCAAAAGCTTTGAAATAGTGCATTGCAAAATCATAGAATCATAGAATCGTTACGGTTGGAGAAGACGATGTCAAGATCATCAAGTCTGTTTGGCTTCATCCCCACCTTCACTATTCAGAAAGCAACATTCAGAGTGCTGCTGAATGTCTAGAACCTTACTGCATCTAAAAGCCCTTACATTTGATAGGAAATCCGTCCCAAAAGTGTTACCACTTGCTTCTCAAGGAGGAAAACTCACAGCAGACCAACATAAGGGCACAAGGACCTGCAAACTGTCAGTCACTCACCTCAACCACTGCCATCCCCACTACTCTCTAGTTCTCTGCCTGAAATTGACTTGGTTTCTCTTTTTTTAAGTACTTCAGAGAGCAGGATTCGTATGAGCCTCAGCTTCCCAAAGAAATCTGACACCCTGCTATATCAAGACTGTAGGACATAGAGAGACTGTTATCAAAATCTGGAAAAAAAAGTCCTATGCCCAGTTGTAGGACACTGAACAATTGATTCAAAGCCAGAGTTAAAACTGTGTGAAATATTCAGTCAAAGAATAAGACTTAATCCTCAAGAAAAACCCTGTTCAAGTACGTCTCTTGTTTCCATATAGAAACTATTCTTTCTATAACATTCCTAAGTTCTTTGAAAATATTAAGGACATAAACCATCTTTTTATTGCAAAATTGGTGAAAAATAAATGGGATATGTAAATTAATATGTTTAAATGAATGCAGTCCCCATTGAACTCCCTGATTAAATGTGTTCTTTTGTCACAGTGCTTATTTAAAACACAAGTTAAAACACGGATGGGAGTAGCTATCACATAGAAAGAAATAGTGAAATGTGAATGAAGAAAAAGATAAAGTTATGAAGCAGGAACATACCTACTGGCCTCTTCTCAGAAATCTACATTCTGACACAGTCAATGGACAATGTTTTTGCCATAAATTCTATAATTAAAAATACTTCATATGTATTATTGCTGTTCAAATTACTTCTGTGATGAAGTATGTGAAACACATTTTGCAAAAGTGAATATTATATCTATTTTTATATCTACATGTCCAGTATAACCGTTGTTTTGGAAAATTATCTGAGTTTCTACCTATTGCAAAATGGCTCCAAAGTGAGCCAGACTAAAATCCTGCTAGGATTTGGTTTTCACACTGATCTTTTGCTATATAAATAATTTAAACATATGTTGAACAAAAAGAGTTCTGGAGAAATTTTGTTCAGATCTTGGGGCACTCATAAATACAAGGCACAATGTTATTGTCCAATGTACAGTTTCAGTCTGACTGTCAATCTCACTGAGTGGCAATATCATTTAAAAGTGTAATATGCTTCCTGCCATTGAAGTGTTTTGTTTCTCTCATGTGAGTGAACAAAACCTAGATATTAATATCATCTGAAAATAATTACCTTTTCAGGCTATGTGATAAACAAGCCATCAGTGCAGATGCTATTTTACAGAGGAATCATGACCAAGACTTCTTAAAATGTCTACTGGGGGAGAAGAATCAAGAAACAGACACAGGTCACAAAAGCGGACCTTTTGCCTTGAGAGTACAGAAGAGTAGGGAAATTAATTATTTTCATGGCAAAAAAGCAACCATATGAATATAAGATTATAAATATATATATACACAAACACGTACACATATAGCTAAATTTGTAATGTATTTATGTGCATATCTCTACGTATATATAGATTCAATAATGTAAGCCCATAACTATGTTTTTACAGTTATTTAGGTGTATATTTGAACATATAAATTTTATATTGTTATTCATATGTATGGTCAGATATGCTTAGACACATTTAGACATATAAACACAAATATATTTGTATGCTATTATTACATTAGATATAATAAATAATTATAACAAAATGTCTCATGGAATAACCTTATTTGGGAGTTTATGTTCTTAGTGTTATATGGACTGAATCTATCAGGTTACTGTGATCATACCTATGCATATGAGTTTAAATAAACCTGTATAAAAACAGAAAAAAAAAAAAAAGAAAATGCTGTTGATGCAGCATTTAAAACATTTGCTTTTATGATATGCAGGCAGTTCCAAACCATTTGAAATCTAACTGCTGTATCCTTGAAAAGTTTCTGAAATAGCAAAAACTGCTGAGCCTGACAAAGCTGGCTAGGGTGCAATACAAAGGGAACATTCATTTATTTTCACTTGCTAGAGTGCAATTATCAATCTGTTTGCTGTGTGAACTAAGTACACAGGACGTCAGTGCAGGTGATCTACATATTAATCCAGGAACACCACTGCATAGGAACTGGCACCATGCTAGGACAGAAATGTAGATGGGAATTGAAAAGGGGAAGGTGCATTTCCTCAGTTACTACAGGAACAAGGCTCAGTACTTAACCTCACCACAGAATCAGGAGCAGCAAAATCTTTTTTTTTTTTTTTTTCCTCTCTCTTTTTTTTCCAGAGCTAACCGTTGCTTACACTGCAATTCAGGTTTTAATGGTGGAACAAAAAGAGGCAAATTGTACTCCCTTCTGGAAGTAGATCCCTGGAAGATGATATTGGAGAACTCTCTTTTCCTAAGCTATCTCTGAAATCTTGTAGTTCTTAATAAACAACAGCAATAAACACATGACATTATATTTCAAGAAATATCCTTGGTTTGGCAAAAGGAATAGCAGAAAACACAGTGCTACAAACACGAGCAGTTTTCTTCAAGCAGTGAATAGAAAGGCAACTATTCTACTCTTCTGCATGAGTTTATCTTGTTGAAGTGCATTCCCAACTCAGCCTTCACTTTTAATCTTAGACAGACAAGGGTTTGAGGGCTTTTATTTGTTTGTTTGTCTTTTTTCTCTAGACTGTCTGCAAATTCATCCCAATATTACTTTTATTTCTATGCTTTCTATATGTTTCTTTGCAAGCCTGATTTGTAGAAGAGCCGCTGTCCATCTTTCGCAAGAAGAGCCAACTTGTAACTTCTCCTTTGTATAGTACAAAAACAATTCCTATCTGATATTCTCTATATTTTTGCCTTGTTTTGCCATTGCATTTTCAGTGTGTCCTTCTTTAGAATCTGCTCTCTTTTCCTGATATCTATGACTGTTGCAAGAAACACTTTTGTTATACACTTTTTTTCCTCTCTAAACTCAGATTCTGGATGAATCCAGCATTTAAATCATGTTGCCATTGTGCCTTTTAAAATTTTGCCTTGTCATCCAGTCCGCTATTTTTTACAGAAGAACTTTTTCTTTGAGATTCTTAACACCTAGCCATGATATTCACAACTCTATATGATTACATTTCATGCTTGCATTCATCCCTTCTTGTCCCATTTTAATGTGTTATGTTACATTATACTTATTAGTGCCAAATCAAGTCAATGATAGAGTGACATAGTGACCACAACATGAAGTCTCTCTGGGCTTCGTAATTTTTTGGTCCATCTAAAGTTGCCATGCTATTTCCTGCTCTTTTGGGGAGGGATGAAGACAGGATAGATGATTTCAAGAAGAAAAACTAGCTCTAAAGGAGGTCATATTGAGACCTGTTATTGAGCTTTAATGAAGTTAAAAAGAGGTCATTGGTCTTCCTGCTCGCTTTTAAGGCACTTAATTTTGAATCTGTACAATTATTTTGCATTTATCTGTTAATCTGTTGCATCTTGTTAAATAGCCTCTTGTGTAGGACTCTGAAAGAAGCTATGGAAATTCCTACCACAAAATATCAACTTGTTTCCCTTCTTCCTGACATTGCTATGGTTGTAACTATAAATTAAAAATGAATAGCTTTTGGATAATACTGATGGGCCTTGAAAGACAAATTTTATGAAGTGAGGAATCAGAATGTTATTTCCTGTAAAATATGAAGTTTGAGTCAATCATAAAGATTTCATAAAATCCATTTGAATTTCCTTGAGGGGCTATAGTACCTTGTTTTCTTACTTTTGAAGAGAATGGCTACTGGACAGACATTAATTTCAGAAGGGAGAATTTGCTCTGATTAGGAGTTTCACTTAAGTCTCCTTGGACTAGATTTTTTGGAACTTCTCTTTGGTTTTGTTTGTTTGTTCATTTTGTTTTGTTTGTTTGCTTTGTTTGTTTCTTTGTATGTGTACTACCTCAGGACATCTTCTTGACAGCAGTTTATTTTAGGGGAGCTGGGCAACATAAAAATTCTTCACTTGTTCACAGAAGTTATGGCATTACAGAAGCTTGATTGAGGTAATGCACAGTTGCCCCTTCCAGGCATTCTGGTATGCACAGTCTTTGCTCCTCCACGGTTCTGTAGGCAGCACAATCTGCCCCTCTAGCAGCTGCAAGAAGGAGTAATGGAGACTGGAGTGAAGACGCCATGGCCATACTCTACTGAGTTCCCTATGCCGGGCCGATGATAAGCCGCACAGTAGCTGCCCAATGGGAGATACATGGTAAGATGTCTGGTGCTGAGCCAGCAATGGTGGCAAATCGCTGGTTTCAGATGAAATTTGCTTGAACTTTGCTCTTTTTTGACTCATTTTAGTGCAAACACACACATCTATCCCCAAAGTTATTGGCCTCCAAGGTATGACTGCTCATCACTGAACATGTTCTCTAGATTTTCAGTTGACTCTTACCTAAAGTGAAAGTAAGAGACACCAATCAACAACTGTGGGGCGGCCAGTGCCCCGGTGAGGAGTGGCGATGGAGAGAAGACTCTGGGCACAAGGCTAATGGCACAGGTCCAATTTTATTGTGGAAGTACAGTTTGTTATATAAGCAGGAGATTGGAAGGGGAGCTAGTGGGTCATCCTAGTAGGGAGCGTATCCTGGGCTAGCAAGGGCAGCAAGGCGAGGCCTGTCTCTCTGTGCTGAGAGATTTACAGCTTGGAGTGTGCTCTACGAGCCTGCCTCCACTGTTGCTGCCAACCACGCATCTGGACTGCACACTCCCACAAACAACAAAAGTAAATATGACAACAGTCACTCAAGCTCCACTTAAATATACAAAAAAATTATATAAATGAAAGGTCAACTAAGGAGGAAAGAAACGAGAAGGAAGATTCCATCCTAATTTCTGGATCAGTCAAAGGGCTGAACCTCTTTCCTCCCCTCAGGTCAGGATGCCACCTGAGGAGGCTCCTGGAGACTGAGAGTTCTCTCCCATCTTGTAGGATGAATGACGATTATGCACTTGTACATCAGAGCTAGCTAAAAACCTTCATGCTGTAGTGGAGAATTTTCTGTACTGCCATCTGAAGCCAGCTTTGTAAATGTTGAATTTGAATAAATCTTGCTCTTCACAAACTTGATACACTGTTTTGAAAGCAATTGGACCTACAGTTGACAGACTATTCAGGAATGTGCTACTACCAGAATAGGGGTTATAGTTAATCATATCATTTGTGAACTCAGTTTGCTCTTTGGAAGGTGATCAGTCCCACATTTGTCAGACTGTTCATGAATCTGGTAATGCCAAAATTAGGCCTATAGATACCACAGTATTTGATATCTCCTCTCTCTTCACTGATTCAAACTGCGAGACAACTGCAGCTACACAGGAAAAAATATTCATGTTCAACCCACTAAAATATTTTTTTCTAATTTCTTGTTCAGCTCCTTGCTTGCAACATTATAATTTCTCCTCCTATAAAAAAGTAAAAATAAAAACAGGATTCAGTATGCATGAGACAAGTATTGTGCTTCCTGAAGGAATCAGGAAAAATACAACAATTCTTGTTTTATTCTAATGTATAATGAAGTTTCCATTCTCACGTAGTATAGTTTAAACATTTAGAGCTTATTTTAAAATGTGATTCTGCAAGTCTGAAAATGAATATATTTTATGATACACTTAAAATAGTATTTTATATGGAACATTTTAATTTCAAACATTCTCCAGACACTGTGGGCATCTAAACACATGAAATTTGTATTGTGAACAATCATCAAGAATAATTTATTTTCATAAAGAAAAAGTCCATACAGCGCAGCCCTCTCGTGTATCAGTCACGCCTTCTGGTTTTATATTCTCAGTAAACTTGCTAATGATGCACTCTGTCCCTTCATCCAAGTCATTGGTGAACAAGTTGAACAAGACCAAAACCGTTATTGACCCCAGGAGGACCACTAACAGCTACAACTCCAACTTGGCTTAGCTGCACTGAGCACAAACTTCTCTGTTTTTTCATTCGGAGTTCATTCTCTGCTTACACATTTCACACTTCCTCCCTTTGACTTTGTGAATCTTATGGAAGACAGGTCAAAAGCCTTCCTGAATTCATGAGAGACAACATAGACTGCTCTTCTGTCATCTACCTAGCTAGTATCATTCCCACCCGCGGCCCCGAAAATGAATTACCCAAAATCCAAAGCACCGACTAGCCAGCAAAGGCCGCTGCAACCCCTGATCGGATCCCAGTGATCTCTGGAGAGAGCAGGAAGGATCGCAGGGAAAGGAGGGAATCTGGGGAGGCAGGAGGAAAAACACCGAGAGGAAAGAAGAGGGTTCCACCCCACATGCACACGCCTTACACACAAATAAAACTGCGAAGCTCAGTCATAACAAGGGGGAAACCTTTATTGAACTGAGACAAACGTATTTATAACATTTCAACAAGAATAGAACAAAATGATTGGTGGGATGGGGGACGTCCCACGTAAGGGGATTGGGCGAGCCGGATTTCCCAGGCTCGGATAGGGTGAGGGAGAGTGATGGACAGGGACAGGTGGAAGTCAAGGAAGGGTACAGAAAAGCCTAGAAGATTCTTAAATCTCATCCTCTTACTCAACACTTCTGGAAGCTTCCATAATCAGTGCCGTCTCGGTCCACCAATCAGGTCCGACCACGGCGCTTTCACACACAAATCATAAGGGAGCACAGTCTTGAGCACCACAGCCCAATGTGGGGGGTTTGGGGTGGTCCCCAACAGCTTAAAGTTGGAAGAGACCATCTAGTCCAACCTCCCTGCACACACAGGGTCTCCTAGAGCATGTGGCACAGGATGGTATCCAAGAGGGTTTTGAAAATCTCCAGAGAAGGAGACTCCACAACCTTTCTTGGCAACCTGTTCCAATACTCTCTCATCCTCAATATTAAGAAATTCTTTCTTAAATCTCTGTGGAACTTTTGATGCCTCTATTTGTGGCCGTTTCCTCTAGTCCTATCTTTGGCCACCACTGATAAGAGGCTGGTCCCATGCTCCTCACTCCCTCCCTTGAGTTATTTGTATACACTGATTAGTTCCACTCTCAGCCTTCTCTTCTTCAGCCTGAACACTGCAGAAGGCTGTCACGATTAAGCTGATTTCCCTTTGATGACTTCTTCTTATCATCTTCATAATATTCACATGCTTCAAGATGATTTCCAGGATGAGGTGCCCCCTAATTTTTTTCCAGTGATTGAGGTGAGGCTAACTAACCTATAGTTCCCTGGGTCCTCCTGTCACGGAACGAGTGGTGAGGGAGTGAACGACAAAATGCACTTCACTCGGGTGAAATTGATAACAATAGATTTATTGATATAACAGTGATTTCGTGAGGTATGGCAAGGGCACTTACAATTATTTACCGTATGGAGGTTCAGAATTATTTGGGAAGCTATCCCATTGGGTCACGAGGTTCAGATCGGACGAATCTAATCCTAGTCCCAGACCTGGTCAACGGTTTTTGTTTAAAGGGATTTTATGCACAGTTACAGAATAAACATGAGCTCAGAAAGAAAAGAGAGGGAGAGGAAAAGAAAGAAAATAGCATGCTATAGGGAACGTGTTATAGTTCACACTAGTCTGCTGTGAGGAGGCCTCTCTTATAATTGAGCCCTTCTGTTAGGAAGACTTTCACTCTTACCAGCGAGCCCTTCCGTTAGGAAGACTTTCACTCTTACAAGCGAGCCCTTCAGTTAAGAAGGCTCTCACCCTTATTCTTGATTGATTCTAGCCGAAGCACGCAAAGTTCACTTACCACAAGTCTGTTGTGCAAAGGATCTCTTACCCCGGGGAGAAAATCTCAAGAGACGTCCCTGCTCAAGGGGAGATCCCGGCACGCAGCCCGCTGCTATGCAAGGAGAGCTCCGAGGGGCTCATCAGGCTGTCCATATTTATGGGATAAGATGATTGACTCATAGTCATACTAATACATATTCATATCCTTTCCCCGCTTCCTATTCAAATTAGTCTCCGCCTCTCAGCGCCTGCGCACTGGTTTTGGGTGGTGGTCTCTGAGGGTCGTTTTGACGAAGAAGGACGCCTTCCTCAGTCTAAACTTTTGACCCTTTTTACTTTCGCATGTGCAGTTGGAGTGAAATTCCATGTCGCGAAAACAAGACTGGTTCAAACCTGCCTCAGACAACAGATAAGTTCCCCCCACTTCATTATCCGCAGAGTTTACACTTATTGCAGACAGTAGATGAATTCCTCCCTTTGTCAGACAGCAGATAGATCCTCTCTTTCTCCGAAAACAGATAAATTTCTCCCTTCGTTATCCGCAGGTGGCATCTGTTTGGTCTTGCAAGCGCAAGCCGTTGCTCATTTTTTTTTCTTTTCTCTCTCTGCTAAGTTAGTGTCAGCAAGCATAGTCTGCAGAAAATACTGGAGAAGGAGCATAACCGTCACACCTCCTTCTTGCCCATTTGGAAGACTGCAGTGAAACTGGTTACCTTCCAGTCCTCAGACATCTCTCCTGTTATACATGACCTTTAAAAGATGTTTAAAAGTGACAAAAATGTCTGTCTCTTCCTCAACCCTCGTGAACACATTTCATCAGAGCCCATGGATATGTGGATGTTTTGTTTTCTAAAATGATCTCTAACAGAATCCTCCTCAAAAAAAGAGAAGGTCTTACTTTTTCCTGTCTTTCTCCATGGACTCTAGGATTTGGGGTTCCTGAGCAATGCTCTTAGCAATGAAGAGTGAAGTAAAGAAGGTCTATATCTCCTTCTTTGTAACCTTCATAAAAGGGCCCCTGTGCCCACACTCTTCCTATCCTTCCCATTTTTCTTTTTGATGTATTTAAAGAAGCTTTTTGTGTTGTCTTTGACATCTCTTACTAGATTTAATTCCAAATGAATCTCAGCCTTCCTAGTCACATCTCTGAATACTCAGATGATGTTTCTACATGTTTCCCAAGGGACCTGTTGCTTCTCCTCCATGTGCCTGGCGATCTTCTATGCACTCCTTTCTACTGTTGGAAGTTTGTCAGGAGCTCCTTGATCATTCATGCAGGTCTCCCACTGTCTTGACTTATTGCTCATCAAAATGCATCATACTGGAGCTTCGGAGAAGTGATGCTTGAGTATTGATCAGTTCTTTTGGACCACCCTTTCTTGCAGTGTCCTATCCCTAGCTGTCTCTCCAAATGGATGAAGAACGCTGTCTCTGGTATTTAATAACCATAATGAGAAACTGTTCAATAATATGACGCCTCCTTCTTTGCACCCTTCTGCACAATCTGCTCTGTCTATTCTTTGCTTCTCATAGCTGCAAGCAGAATTAAAATTATACTGCCAGAAAAAAATACTTATCTGAGATCTGTAAATGTGACATGCACTTTTAAGAATAAAATATACAGATCTTTGACTAAAAGAACATGATAAAACCTGAGATAATTTTTTCATAAAGCAAATGTATCACTGAGGCTTGACCTCATGGAAGCTGACATAGAGAAAAAAATATAACAAAGTTTAATTTAGTAATTAAAAAAATCACATTATATTGGACAATATTGAAATGCAGGATTTAAGATTGTAAGCTCATAATTGTGGCTATTTAAAAGATTATATGAGTGAGGAGACTTTTCTGATTATGGGTAAAGAAATAAGAATTTGCTGAATGAATGCTACAGTCACATAAAGATTTAAAAAAAAAAAAAAAAACTAAACAACTCACAACTTTTAGCAAAATACAGATCCTGCACTTCAGATGAACAGTGGTTTTGTCAGGTCACTTGGATTTACCAAGGGTAAATCCTCCCCGACCCAGTTAGTTATGTTTCATTTGTGTTGAGAGGAGAACAATGACTATAATTTACCTTATCATTGACAAGATTTTCAGTGCCATCTGCCAATTCAGCCATATCCATATCCATATTCAAATTAGGATTTAATTCTGGTAAGAAGTGGATTGTTGTAGGATGTCTCCTAGGGCATATACTGTGTACTGTTCCTGTTCACGACCAATAGAATATCACATCATATTTAGTTGAATATTCAATACATGCAAGGTCCATGTTACCACTGCAAGAGACCTGGACGAGTGGAAGGAGGGGTCCTGATAGGGCTGCCATGGTGTTCGGCGCAGTGGAGCAGACATTCTGCACTGGGTTGCCAGAGCCCCATCAGCGACACCAAGGAGAGGGAACTGTTTCCTCACAGAGATGCCCAGAAAGAGAGCAAGAGAAGGAGGGCAAAGCTCAAATGGGACATGTCTGGACTGGATAGAGTATTTTTTGTTGTTTTTGTTTTTGTTTTAAATGAGAACAGTAGAATAATGGAACAGGCTCATCTTCTCCATCTTTGGAGATTGTCAATCCTGCAAAACACATCCCTGCATGTGGTAATACTTTTAGAAGACTATGGATTTGTGGCCTGTCAAAACTCACTCTTCTCTTAGCATAAGTGCAGGCTGTCTTGACATGACTGCAGGCCATGATGATTCCGCTGCACTACAAGGCCTCTGAGAACAAAGAGATAACGACCCTGAGAACGGAGCAGCCAGGAACTGGGAGTGCTGAGGCTGCAAGGACACTCAGAGCAGAGAAGGAAAAATAAGAACTGTGGAGCAAGCGGAGGAGTGGGAACCAACTTCAAATGTGGGACAGAGAGAGCTCAACAAGATAAGAGCCAGAGCACCTGCAGTTTGATGAGAAAGATGTGTGCTTTTAGCCAATCATTATGTTAGTGCGCGTGTGGTCTGTAAAAGTATATAAACCGCTGTGCCTTGTAATAAAGCGGAGAATGACCATACTGACATTGAGATTCCGACATTTATCCCGGCGCCTCTCACTCCGACACCTGCACAACTGTCTATTTCACATCTGACCCCGTTTTTACATCTTTTACATCTCCCGTTCCCTAGTAGATATTACTTCTAATGACCTAACCTAGCAAATGTAGTCAGCTGAATTCTATAGAAAACAGAAAGAAAAAAATCTGTATAATTCCTTATAAAATATTTAGTAAAGGACCTTAACTAAAATCTAAATGAGTGACAAGTAAGGAAAGCCTTGGAATATACACTAGGCATAAATATTTTAGAAGAAACCTTTGCTTCAGCAACAAAAACTAATCTACAATAAAATTTTATTGAGGTCCTGCAGAATTCTTGCTGAATTTTATACATAATTTCTTTTTCAAATTGAAGATCTGAATTTTTCTTCTTTTAAAAATAAGGTGATGTCTTTTAATATGATAGTTTTCAATTTCCTCCATTATTTTCAATAGGAAATCTTTGCTCATTAAGAATAAAATATTTATTATTAATTATTTTTTATCCATATTTTTGCTTCTTTTCTTCAGTACTCAAAAAGGTAGACATCTCTATATTGGACTTGCAAAAGTGCGCTCTTCAGAGTGGCAACTCATCAAAATATTGTCAGTCCGAGTCAACACTTTCTGGTTTTCGTTCACTATTTCTTGTTCTTCCCCCATCCACCTCTACTTTGCTCCTGCTCCTTAACACATACAATTTGGCTTTGGAGGCAGCTGTCACTTTTCACAGTCTTTGGTTCAGTGGAGCCAAACACATTCTGTTGAGGCCAATGGGATATTTGTTCCTGCCTTGATGATAAAACTTCAAAGAAAATGAGATACTAGTTTGAGAATTTCCTTGAAGAGTATTTTATTTTATTTTATTTTATTTTATTTTATTTTATTTTATTTTATTTTATTTTATTTTATTTTATTTTATTTTATTTTATTTTATCCTCAAAGTACAGGAGATGATACTATTGGTACTATCTCTTTCTCTGGCCTGTTTTATTTTCTCATTTATCTTTCTAGAAGAGTTTCTCCACTGAATATCCTACTTTATTCCATCATCATGTTATAGTTGAGAAAACAAAAAGCAGGAATGTAAATAGAGCATAACACCTCTGAAGCAAAGCAGCTTCTTATTCTGCTTCTGCATAATCTCCCTCATTTTGCAAGTTCACTTTCTAGAGTATTAAGCATATGTCATCCATGAAAGAGCAATTGCTTGCTGTTTATTAGAATTGAGACCTAATGAGAATATGTCTAATTTGGAAACAAGTTATTTGCCTGACAATGTCATTGTTGCTTTCAATACTAGAGAATCATAAACGAGACTGAAACTATGTTTTCAATCTCAGGGTGATTCTACTGATTTTCACAAGACCACTTTGTACAAAGATTGAAGTATGATGTTACTTAGACATCCTCCAGTGGGAGTGCACTGTGTCTTTATGCCCAATCACAGCTACAGCAGTAGGACCTCACAAATCCTATGGATCAGAGTTTCTAGATCTGGTGGCTTGCTAGAAATTCAACAGTAACACATTACACATCCTAAGAATCAGAGCCCTGGGTTGGTTCATTAGATGATTTTATCCTTTCATTTTTCTGCTTTTCTTCTAGTGACTTGTGCTTTCCTGCACAAGTGTTTATCGCCATTTAAATTAAAAAAAAAGAATCTGTTGTTGTGAGTCAGGACCATTCACCAAGGCAGTCAGYTTCTCTCMTTATTAAKSWACAAAATGTTKAGAAAGAATGTTGAGAATAAATGTTACCTTCAAAATGTWCATAAAMCATTATTTTGATYTTATAACATGTTATTTTACCTGTTAACCTTTCAGCTAGAAACCTTCTCCTTCCTGAATTTTGAGCATACTGTAAACATTCACTGTGGAATATATCTTCTTCTTGTTTGTTCTGATGTTGGACAACTTGTCTGATTCTCCTGTTGCTTCACTTGGAACAGTAAATTATTCTCAATGAGAAGACAAATTGTGAAAATGTAAGTTTTAAACTCTACTGGAAACAAAGCATGAAAACATCTCCTGACATGACTTCATCTGCAGTAAACTATTTTATTGATATTAAGAGGGTCTCAGTAATAAGGGAAATTACATATTTCTGTGTGTTTTGTTTGTTTGTTTTACTTAGTTTTTTTTTTCTTTTTGAGAAAGAGACTGAGTCTCCTTTATGGTGCAATACCAGCTTTTAATATGTCAGAAAAGCATCAGCATCACTAGAAAGAGCTCCTTGCTGTTCAAACACCACTAGAGAAAGCATTTTCAATTAACTCATTGCTGTTGACCATCCTTTACTGCAACGATTTACAGTAAGGCTCTAGATGATTTAAAAAAAGAAAATCTCCTGTGAAGTTTTGTCAGAATGAGAGCTCATTTACTGACACAAAAGATCAGGTGCTCAGCTCTGGAAGAAGTCGCAGTGGTTAACTGGGGAACAGGAAGGAAACATAAAACTGAATAACCTAACAAGACAGATAATTTCTTCCACCAAAACATACCTAAATAAAGATCCTTTTCAAAGCCCGGTCAGAGTCCGGTCAGAGAGATGTAGTCTACATTGTGATTTGTAAGCACTGGCTCTAAAGAGCACTTCCAAAAGAAGGTAAGAATCCACTGAATTTGTAACAAAATGCACAGGCTTTGTAGAAGAAAAAGAGGCAGAGGGGAAAAATAAATAAATAAATAAATAAATAAATAAATCATAGAAAAGGAGAAGAAAAAAAGAATAATGAATGGACAGAATAAAAATTAAAAAACTGAGTGAAAGATATTATAGAAGACATACAGCAAATTCAAGAGCATTAGACTTAAAAGAATCATCTTATATGATTCTCATCCAAACTGTGAAAGAAAAGCTGTAAGGAAATGTGTACATTTGCAAATCTGCCATGCTCCATCTGACAATATGATAAAAATAAAGCAAACAAACAAACAAATAAATACACACACACACACACACACACACACACACACACACAAAAGGGCTGCCTGTGACATCTTAAACTGATTGGTTTTGGGGGTTTTTTTTTGACCATATTCTCTTAACAGCCATTATTACTATGGCTGAATTTCCTCAGGTATGTAAATCCTAAATGACAGAAAATAGGTAAGTTTAAACAGCGGAGAAAGGGAAAGCAAAGCATAAAGAGCTAATATGATTGTCCTAGGGGAAAAGGGAAGTAAAGTTATTTGGCTTATGCTAAGACAGTGAGAGTGGAATGATTAAATATTTTGATATTTTGATATCGATAATTTTGCTAATTTTCTACCCAGTTTCCGAACAAGCATCTTAAAAACATCCTGCTTTCAGAGATCCAGAAATTAATAACAATAGGAAGACTTGTGAATATGGTCTACATCAAAGCTCCACCAGGAAATGGAGAACAGCTCTTTTAACTGTGCATGAAAATACCTTTCCACAGCTCCTTGTGGATTCCCAGCATAAAACCATTTCAGCTGAGAGCAATACAGAGATAATCTATTCATGTTATATATAGATAGACATGCACATCTCAGTATCAGAGGAAATATATACAATGCCTTCAATTTGTGAATTATTGAAATAATTTGTGGTAAATTGGCCAGTCTATGTAGGTACCATTGCATTCTGCTAACGACAATCACACAAGTGCAGTATTTGTGACTGTCTTGTCAACAGGCGCTATCATTAATAACAGTTTTATTCTACAACAAAAATTAGCTATGTATAGCTATCTATGTATAGCTTCTCAAAGAGTCATTTCTATATTCAAAGGATATGGGGGGAAAATCTTCTACATCAAATAATGTTACAGGAAATTTTTAAGTTGCTTTCTCAAGACACAGATCTCATGACACAAGCCATTATGCTGCCATATCCTGACACCATTAGAGATAAAATCTAAAATCACAGTACTATTCTGTACCTATGAAAATATTTTGATAAATGAAGGAGTGCATTTCTTCCTGATCATTGTATGTCTTTCTCCCATTATCAGCCTCTAGAGCACTTATTTTTACTAAAATCTGTACATAGTGCACATAGTGAACCCCACAAGAATTTTGAAATTAATGCCATTCACAATAAATTTGTTCAATGATTTCTTTGAATAACTGATAGTGTTTGATAAATGTACATTGTGTTTGAAAACAGTAAGAGGAGGAATGTTGATATTAGTAAGGTGTTATACTGATGCGCAGAGTGAGATAACTCTAAACCCTTCTGTTTTGAACATTCAGAGTCTAAAGGGGTCTTGTCATCTTTCCTTTCCTTCTCTGTCCCTTGTTTGTTTATTTTGTGGATTTGAGGATTTACAGGGAGTTAGAGAGAGCTGATCACATTAAAGTCTGACATGTTTATTTTCACCTGCCAGATAAGAGAACTGAAGAAAGGCCTCCCTATCACATTAAACTCTTCAACCTTATTTTCCGTTCAAGTTTATAGTGTTTAACTGGACTTGTCAACATCTATTCCAGAAAGAAGCAGATGGGGAATATTCTTGAACCCAGAATAATGAAATACATTTTCTAAATTATTTTAAAATCTCATTTGCACTGAAGGATCCCAGCTGTGGTTTGAAAGGGAAAACTAATGTACTTCAAGTGTAGAAATTATATGCAATACGTACACTAAGGTAATTTTTTTTTTTTTTTTTTTTTTTTTTACACATTCACCCCAAAGGCTTTATCTGGGACTAGTTCCATTCAAACTCAAATGCTCCATTCATACTATTGAGTAACGCCACTTATAAATTTAAAATATTCTAGGTTAGATCTAGCAACAAACTTGTTATATAAACACACAGACTATTTGGATAATTTATGTAGACTCCTGTACAACTGCTTCTTCAGAAGTTTTAGGATCATCCATTAAACTCATTCTTTTTTCAGTATCTCCCAAGTGTTTATGATTTTACTCCTACAGACAGGACCGGAGATATTGAAATCTTTACAAAGCAAAGATATTAAATGGCTAATTAGGACATATATATCAAAGATCAGTTCCAAAAGAGAACTAACTAAGTTGGTTTAGTTTTTAAATTATTGAATTAATAAAATATCCAAGTTTTATTTAATGAGCAAAGGGAAAGGGAAAAAAAAAAGCAGTAGGAGATCAGTGGGTTTCTGCACATCCTGTAAGTAATGAATATAATGAATATTTCCCAAACTTAAAATCCTATGAATTAATTTTATTCTCAGAAGCATTCATAACTTAAAGGTATCTTTGACTAAGTACCTTAGAAACCCGGGTAATAATGAAAGATAATAGTGAAAGTGTTGTAGATTCTCTCATCAATCTTACACATCACGTCTGAATAAAGGAACTTAGGAAATGTGTGAAATTACCAAGAATTATTAGAGTATTATGGAAAGAAAGATGACTGCCTTACAAGGTCCAGAATACAGATATTTTGTAATGGATATTGCCTTTGTAGAACATCCAACAAAGAAGACAAATTAAGTTTATAAACTAGATAGATATACAGTAGCTTCGATTTTCAAATAATTCTTCACAGTATTCTAGAACCATACAGATAGGTGAGCAAGGATAGCAAAGACAGCAAGATCTCCTCCTTTGTTTTGGTATTTTTGCTTCCAGCTCTGACGGTCAATGAGCTGAACTCAAGGGACAGAATCACAAAAAGAAAAAAAAAGTGCATTAAGAAAATAGGATAAAGCAACACTTTTAAGTCTCAAAAATCTATTTTTATTTTTCTGAAGATTATACTTTGTTGATAATAATTATTTTCTCTCCTCTACCTTATTGTTGTGAAACATCTCCTTAACGATACCTAAGAAAGATACCTGAGCACCCAGCAAAGCTGTAGCAAAAGGATGTAATTACTGCATTTTTCTCAAAACAATACAGTTAAGAGATAGAAGAGGATATTATCTCCAAACCTCTTATTGCTCTGTAAACTACAGAACATTCCTATAATTAAAGACTTCAGAGTGAAGTGTGAAAATAGTCCTTTTCCTGACAAATTGATACATAACCACGAAGGCACTGAGGCTCTTAAAGGAAGTGCCAACAAGCAAAATTTAAACAACTAGACTCTTCCTAATTAAGTAAATGGCAAAAGTCTTAGTGACTTCAGTGAGGAAAAATTCAAGCCAACAGCAACTGCTTTTGAAAACTTAATTTCTTGAAATCCTTTATGAAATTGCTATGCTGGAGAAAAACACTGCCCAGTGAACTCCTTGGAAAAGCACTGAAAAATACAGGAGCAAGAAAAAGTGTAAATGAGTGAAGAGCTAGAACAAGGAGAGCAGGCGGAGGCCTTCCTATCATCAGAGCATGTCATCAGGAATGGCTTTAAAGTACAAAGGTTTGAAGTACAGCTTCCTGTAGTCTTTATCCATTACGCAACTAGTTCTTGCTTCAGCTGCAGTGGGCTAAAAAATGTGTCTTGCAGAACTTCCTTTTGCCAGCTATTTTGTACACTACAGTCCCCAGCTCAAACTCTGCACAAGCCAGTCTGTTACAGGTCACATTTTTCTCTTTCCTCCTCACTCACTCTGCTCCAGTGAAATTATTAGTGTCTGCAATTGCAAATCAAAGAGCCATCTCTCCAATCTCTTCCCTCTTGTTCAGCAACAGTTGTGTTAAACCCCATTCCATCATGGACTGTCCTATACATAAGGCTGAGTCATAGTAATGATTAACTCTTTGCTCCTTCCACAACATATTTACTTCTTGATGGATCTATTTCAAGAGAATTATGTAATTCTTAATGAAAGAAAAATGAAATTCCTAATGAAAAAAAAAAAAAAGCTTCAGCACTTTCCTCTGAATAACAACCTGATTTCTTATATAATATCATCTTCCTCCTAAAATTCTGGAAAAGTGCTTAGCTTTTAATTTATGACTTTGTGTATTTTGTATTGATTCTTCCTCTATTTTAATTCCAGTAATTTTACTGCCTTCGTTTTATTACGATTGTAACTGATGTGATCTCTTGAAATAGATAAAGTTTTTCTTCCTGCTACTTTAAAAAAAAATACTGTGCTAAGATATCACAAAAATCTTGATTAAATGTATACACAATATATATAATTTTAACTGAATATGTATTTTATATATTCGTTGTTTCACAATATGTATACCTTTTAATTTATATACATAAATATCAACTATATATATATATCAACTATATATATAGTATATAACTATTATATATATATATATAACTATATGTAGTATATAACTATTTTGTAGATAGATACATATAAAAGTATTTGCAATTAGGTTAATATACTCAGTTTGATAAAATAATGAAGATGTCTGCTAAATGTAATACATATACATATATATTCGATAAATATTTACTAATAAATGGATGTACCAGATATAGGAAAATATTGTTTTTGCGAGAGATATAATAAAGATCATCCCTCATTCTTTAATATTCAGAGGATTTCAGTGTACCAAAAGTATTATCATTCTTGATGATTAATTACTCCTCTGCTCTCCTCCTCCAACTTTCTCTGTTGCTAGTGAATCTAACATGACAAGAAACATTAATCTTTTAAACTGAGAATTGTAAGAAGACCATACAGAATAAAATAATGAAATATAAATAATAATAATAATGAATAGAATAAATAATATTTAAAAAGTTACAGTGCCTGCAATATGGAACAATTACAATAATAAAACATTTTCAAGTATTATTCTAAAAGGACAGAAATATAATAATCTTTAAGCATAAATTTATATTCATCTCAATTATCCATGATCTCTTACATAAACAAGTGCTCAGTATTTTCAGGAGGTTTTCTAGTAAATACTAATTTTCTGAAGTATCAAAGAAAATTAACTGTGCGAAATGATCCTTCCAAATCTGAAAGGGCAGTTTAGAAACAGCAGAGTGTTACATTTAACTGCCACTTTTTGCCTTGCCTAACTAGGCATAGCTGATTAGCCTTTTTCTAAATCTGATTTTTGCCAGTAATTTGTTCCCACTGAAGTCAATGAGAGTTTTGCCACTGGCTTCATTAGGAAACGATGATAGTTTAATTTATTTTCACTTAGAATATGACTCAACTAATTGCAAGGCTATGCAATCATTTTCTTTGACATAGCTCAAAACACAGATCAACGTGTGTTAGGACACATACTAAAGTTTCCCATTTTTAGGAGGAATCTCTATTTTCAAAAATACAATTATATATATATACAGTTTTACACTTCTGAGGAAGTTAATTTATCTTAAAAAAAATATTATAAATCATGTTTTTTGTAGCTTTCATCAGAAGCAAACCAGTAAAGCTCTAGCACTGTGCAAGGATCAGGTTTCATGAATTTAATTAGAAACATTGAACTCAGAAGTGGGCTATCATAAGGGAAACTCTGAATTTTTGTTTTTGTACAGAAGATAGAAATTTGCCTTCATGGTACACCTATTGAATTTCTTCTAGTAAAGCAAATGCTTCTCTTACCTGCACAAAGCGCCAGAAAATAATTCCTCTACATTTGCAGTTACCATAAAGACCAAAATAATTAGTCAAATCAAAATTCTTCACAATAAACACTGTTAGAAAAGGAAAAATTAAAAAAAAAAAAAAAAGAGAGAAAGAGAGGAGAGAGAAAAATCAAATTATTATCTTAAAGGAAAGTGTAAAGAAAGAATTCATAAGAGCAAAAGGAGCCAAGTTGTCAAATTTCGAAAGACAGCCATTCAAATATGAAGTACACCATTATCAGGTAGAAGAAGGGAATGGATGTTAGTTATGGTCAGAGGTACAAATCAATATTAACTACAGGAAAGTGTTTACAGAAGACTTTATGAAAAACAAGACCACAAAAACTTTCATCAACATTAATGATCACAGAATATTTTCTGTACTTTAGAGGAGAGAAGTAAGAATCATCTCTTTAAACAGATCTGATGTAAAATTCAGGAATTCAGGATAGCTTTGAAAAAGAAATGATCTCTGCCCTTCTTCTCACTTCTCCTTCCTTGAATTAATCTATCAACTTTTTTTTTTTTTTTTTCCTTCTATGGACAATTCTTTTGGATGATTGTTCAAGATACCAAGAAAAAAAAATGCATACATCAACAGAGAAAAAAAAAAGTCAGTGTTGCAGATGCATTCTAGACAAGGACCATAAGTTTATATTATATACAATAACTCAAAATGACTGAAACTCAAAACACTTGATATGATAAAACAAAATATCTAAGTAAAATAGTAATTGCTGATAGAGACCACCAAATTAAGGGTAAAAAAGTTAAAAGAATAAAGAAAGATATGTTTTTTAGGGAAAATTAAATGTGAAGACATTTTCTCACTCATTTTGCTGTATTTTATGCAGTAAATGTGTATGAATATGTTCATTTTGCTGAATTTCAGTTGACATTTTGGCATGTAGGCATTACAATAAGAAAAATAGAGAGGTAGGTAATTTCTGGAGGATAAATGTATATCCATATTTCTTAACCTTTCATTATTTCAAGTAGTACCCTTTGTATACCAACCTATGCAATATGGTGGTGCCATGGATGATGATTACAAGCTCATCTATAGAAAGCTTGGGTTGACATGTATCCCTTTCAGAACAAGCAGTTCTTCCTGAGGACCACTTTAACAATGCCTGCTCCTTTGGGTGATCAGCACAATCATTTTTGAGTATGAATCCAGATTATTTTTTCTATTGCTGCCACTGTCCGGAAGTACTGCAGAGGAAACAGAGAAGCTGTTTCAGAAGTTCAGGGATAGGGTAAAATGTTGCTGAGGTCAACGAAATTCCAGACAAATTAAAGTTTCCTACAGGATATTGCTTTTTTAATGATAAAATTGATGCCAATGCATATACTTTGCTATGATATATGAGAGAGATGGACCGGAGCAAATTAAACCTTGTTCAGCTGTGCTTTGTAGCAAAACATAGACAGAATTTTTTGGCTACTGTGATGTAGCTTCTACCTGGATTACTACAGAACGCTTGAGAGACAACAGGAATGTTTCAAATTAGATTTAAATGGAAAGAGTAGAAAAAGAAGTGCATTGCTACAAAACAGTCATGTACAGGAAAAACACATCACATTATGTGTCACAGAACACACATCATGCTCACAAATAAGCTATACTCTGAGATATGAGATATGCTCATTTCTAGCTGTTTTCATCAATAGGCGATATTAAAATCTTGTTACTTACTTGAGGGTTGAACAGTCATTAATTTCAAACTATTACTTAATTATTATTATTATTTATTAATAACTAATAATAAATTATTAAAATGAATGAATAAATAGTTAATAATAATTAATAATAATTATATTATTATTATTTATTTATAACTATTATTATTTCCAAGGACATTCTGAAGCTTGCATGGAATATCTAACAGAATATTCAAAGAAGATTATGAACAGGAAGAGATATATTAAGGGATTACTTTAGAAATTATATTTATAAACAAAAAATTGTATCCATTTTTTTGAACAGATACTGAGAAAACACACTGCCTCTTTCTGAAATCTTGGCTTGAATTCCTCAGATGACACCTTTACTCCCTCAGAGGATGATTTTTGTAGCTCACCAATTACAGATCTTGAAATAGTACCTGTCCCAGGTACTAGTTACTGTTCTTCAGCAGAGTGAAATTTCAATTATCCTTTGAAAACTCAGCAATTGGCAGGGCAATAAATGAGAGAAAAAAAAAAAAAAAAAAAAGCTTGATTTATCAGCCTGATATTGATCTTTGAAGCTGGTTTCCGTGGGACCAGAGCCCACCATATTTTCTGACAAAGATGTGAGGAAGACCAGTTGAGCTAACATCACGATCTAGTGTCCTGGCTGTAACAGGTCTGTAATAGATGTAAATGCAAGGAGAGATGCTTAGAGCTGCTTAGCCGCAACGAACTAAGAAACAGTCTCCAGACACATGAGAGACATGGGCAGTAATCAGGAAGAACAGAARTGATAAGTCTTGGGGATAGTCTTGATGCTGTAGCTTAACCTAGCTACCTAGGAGAGTGATGTCCCCCAGTTTTGTTCTGAGCCACAATGCCCATCTAAGCCGCTTTGGAGATGACTTTTTTTTTACCTTTTTTTTTGTACTGAGCTCTGCCTATAATACAGCACAAAGCATAGGACTTATTTTTGCAGTTATTAAATTCCACCATGCATTATTGTATCAAGTAAATCTTTTTAAGTTGAATCATAAGATTTTCAAGTTTCATATCTTAGAAGAAAAGCCTTTCCTCTAATTTCAAAGACTTTCCTTCATTTCTTTGGAGAAAGGTCTATGACAGGATAGGGAGAAGGATGAAGAAGGGAAAAAGTGAAGGAAGGAAAGAAAGGAAAAAGGGAGGGAAAGAGGCAGGGAAGGGGGAGAGATGAAAGGAGAGAAGGAGAGAGAGAGAGAGAGAGAGAGAGGGAGGGAATATTTGTACTTTTGTGCAAGATACTAAAATTTAATTTAATTAGGAATTGATCAAGAGAATTTGGCCAAAATGATCTGTCGTGTTCAACTGGACAACTATTTAGCTTGTAATCCCAATGCACTGCAAAATGATAAAYACAGTGTGCTGTACATACAATGTGATAAGAGTCCTAGGTTCCCTGCATGATACGTCCATCTTTCTGTCACAGTGACAGGCTCAAATACAAATACTGCCTACTCATGATTCTGAGGTAAACAAAAWTCTGAATCATTTTGAATACAAAATATTTCCATCTAAATCCATTGAGAAGATCAGCACAATGAGTTGATCAAGAATTAGAGAGCCATAGACTTTGGTGAGTCTGCTCTTCTTTCTGTTACACCAAGCTAGTGTAAGAYACCAAGCAGAGTGTGTGTGCTGCTCCTCAGGACAGCTCATTAACTTGAGTAAACTGTCAACCAGAGCAACTGTTTGGCCTTTGGGTCCTGCTTCTCCCTACTTTCTCAGATAGAAATAAACTACAGAGCATCTGACAGAGCTGAGCTCATTTTGCATGCCTGCCCCACSTTTCTAAGTGTGAGGCTTGTGCGGAAGAGCCTCAGAGTAACAGTATTGGATTCTCATTTTCTAAACTTCAAAGTAGTTCAGACGTGTGCTTCAAATACTGATATCTTGGTGAAAGGCCAGGTAATAAGACATTTGTAAATCGTGAACCACTCTACTCAGAACTGGATCCACTTGAAAAGCAACCCAGAAAGAGTGTAAGCCCGGTAGATAAAAGATATCTGTATCCACAACCCATCTCTAAATCTAGCTAATCGGGCATACACACCAAAACATTTATCTGGACTCTGCCTGACTTCCYTCTGCACAAGGGTGGAAAGCTGCAAGACTCTGGTCTGTATCACGTTGTTCCCTGTGCCCACGCTCTTACATGCGAGGATGACACATTATGTTGTAGRAAAGGCCACTATATTCTTGAGTGCAGGCATGATGATTATTCTAAGTACAGTGGTTGATCAAAAAATAATTTAATGGTAAATAGATYTTTAAATTCTCTGAAACCTAAATGGGTTGCAGTTTTCAACAGGAATGGTTTCTTTTTGTTTTATAACCATGTTCTTTGTTGCATAGTGGTGAGTTCTGTGTAAGGCAGTGTCCATTTGCTATCTACAGCTGAAAAGTTTTTCTAGTCACAGTGACTAAAGGAAAGATCTTTTTAGGAAACCACAACACTGTTTTCATCGTGTGAAAACATCCAGAAAACTGTGGTACAAATATCGTGCTAGGACGTTGTGTGCTGCTGATATGTTGACATGAGGGATCCAAAAGAGCAATTTATCTAAACAGTTAATTTTCTAGCCCCAAAGAAAGAGCATAAATTTCCATTAGCTGCACATGCGCCTGATTCTAGCRTATTGGACTGTTGTTCTTTTATTGATTGAAGGCCATTTTGAAAGACAAGGATGACAGAGTTGTAATGATTCTGTGAAACTGGAATGGATTTGTCAATCATTGTCACTTATCTCAAGTGGGTTATTTATTTTGCTTAGTGCAGAAATTATAGGTAACATGTTAATTCGTGTCTGTGATCATATGACCAAGACATTTGTCATCCCATAAAAATGGCTGTTTTACATGGTAATCTTCTCTGCAGTGTCATGAAACTTGTTTCTTTTTGCTTTAAAAAAAAATGAAATGAGCAAAAATTAGAAATATGATAAAAACTGGCAGCTTTAAAAAAAATACTGTTTTCAATACATAAATAAAATGATGTCAGTTCAGTAAGCAGTATATTTAGTTCAGTAAGCAGTATATTTAGTTGCTTAAAACACTGCTTAGAACACTACTTAGAAGTAATTCCTCAAAAACTTCTAATATTAGGAACTCAATTAAGCAAAAGCTATTTTCAGCTGACAAATCTGAATTAGAAGATTAGAAATTACACACTAAATTCAAAAGTCTCACAATAGTAAAATGCTGCATTCACTTGGAGTTGGTCCAAAAGTTCTTGGTGTTTGTGTTTTATTTTTGAAAAATGCTGTGTAGGAGCAATAAGTAACATTTTTAATTAGATCATCTTACCGTTGTGGGAGGAAAAAAAAAAAAAAAAAGGAATATACTTTTTCCTGTCAAATAAGAGAGGCAATGAGCAAACTAGTTGGACATGAAACTTAATATATTCTCTTCCAGCTCTCAGCAATATGTCATTGAAAGATTCTTTTTTTTATATATATATAAACTTTGTCTCTTTTAACAGTTTTAGCTTTTTTTACTTTATCCTTTCCTTAACAAAGCAACAGAGGGAAATTTTCAATGGACATCAATATTTCAGAAAACATACTTGATATGTTCTACCTCTACTGTGTATTGTGTATAGATGAATAAGTAGCAATGGATCAGCATTGAAATCCCATGATAATGGGTATCAAGTAACACTAGTACTATTAGTTCTTGCCAAGCCCGATCTGCTATAATTCCTCACTTCTTTTCCTGTTTTCCCTGACTCTCCTCCTCTACACAGCATTAAAATTGTAACACTTAGAAACATTTCTGTGAAACCTGAGTGTTTTCCATCAGTATTTTTAAACAATTGTCGTTTATGGTCACTAACATGAAACAACCACCTCTTTTCTTCCTTACACTTTTCCTGAATCCTGAAGCCCTTAAATTATCCATATGATTATCCCAATTTTATTTTGGATGGAGAAAATGAAGCAGATTAATGAACTAACTTCCATTACAAATTTGGAAGGAAAATACAGCTCTCCCGATTCCACTGTACTCTCTTGGTTCCTGATAGGAGTTGCAAAGGAAACTACTCCTTTCTGGTGTAATGCCTCACTGGAATAATAGTTTCAAAAATGATGAATAGCTCTGAACTCTATCCACCCTTGCTATAAATGGAAATGATCCTTTCTCCAATTCAAAGATTTTGATGGGAAAGGATTAGGTGAGCACAAACTGACTCTCTTGAAGATATTCTCTGACTGTGAGCTAAAAAAAGGGTAGAAAACCCATCAGAGGGTTACAGGATTTTTTCCTCTTTGTTGTATCTCAGGTAGCATGCAGAGCAAGGAGTCTCCTCTATGATTTTAGATTTCTGTGTAAAAATATCTTGCTCTTTTGGAGCGACTCAGGGATATAGCACATAAAGTTTTTTGCTTCTACTCTTTTTCTTGCATACTTACATGCTACAGCTGTCTCTGGGACACCCTCAGAGAGACCAGGCCAGAAGACAGTTCTGAAACGCTGATGGACGTTACTTATAAATACATACACAAGCAATGATGGTGGTCACTGATTAAACGTTTCAGTCCAGTGCTCATTTTCTATTATGTCTGCTTGAGAAAGAGCCTGTCTTTTCTTTAATTCTGTTACAAAGAAAACCATCAGCTGTCTGCTTAAAACTGCACCACCCTCAAAACGCAAGCAGTGGTTCCTGGGAAAAGAACAGTCTTTGCCAATGTGTCCAGCTTCTAATGCATTTGAATTCCAGCTCTGGTGTGGGAGCTCAATGGTGGGCAGACTGAATAGTTCACCTGTCCCACTCATTACAAAAAGTTCTTCATGGAAAATCATCAGTTGTAAAATCTACAAGTAAGTAGCAGATTTGATGAAGCTAAGCATTTCTTTGTGAGGACTGTGAATAATTGACTTCAGTTATCAATTTCAGATGTGTGCAAGAATGCATGAGACAAAATAGACAGGGCAGTAAGGATTGCAGACATCAACTCTGGAAGATRCAAAGCAAATTGGCCAAATCTGGACTACCATCACATTGCAAAGTTACAGGTCTTCATTACATGCTTGCAGGCTGATAGTGCATGCAGCTGTTATTGGAAACACACCAATTGCTGTTTAGCTGAAATATCAGACAAGTATTTTCATCCTTGTGAATAACCTTAACAAAATAGAATTAAGCACTACAAAGCTATATAATTGAAAATATGTCATGAATATCATGACATGATCCACACATCATTATAAGCAAGCATGGATTCTCCTGAGCACGTCTGTAGGTACAGCAAGAGGCTTGCTGTCCTGARGATGCTTAAAATATATCTAAATAAGATCTGTCATGCAGAAATGATACTATTATATGAAATGGTATATAACAAATGCATAGTGATTTGGGCTTTCTGGAAAGGCTCCTCTCAGCACTATGAGGTAAACCAAATCCACAAATAAGAGGAAAGAGACATTCAATCTTATTCAAATATAAGATACGTAAGAGTAGAAGCACACAGCTGTTAAAACACATTGAAAAATGCCATAGCATTCTTAAGAATTATTCAGAAGCTTCCTGAACCAAATTTATGCATGTGCATATTAATATGCATATGTATAATATATATAGTATAAAAATATTATATATACCTGCACACACACACAGATATATATGATTTTTAATGTTTTTGTCTTTCCAGGATGACCTTTTTATTAAACTTGACATTTCTATCTAAATTACTAGACACACAAGATCTAATCACATATATAACAGTCAGTGCCAGATCAAGATGTTTCCCTTTGAACAAAATATAGATGTTCTAGTCCTTATATAGCTTTGTTAGAACTAATTTTTAAAGTGGCAGTCACATACATATTTCATCATTCCAAAATACATTAAAATTCTCATGATCTTTTTACATCAGGTTTTTGTTTTCTCCCCTTCATGCATTATTAGTCCTGTGGAGTTTCCTAAATGTTTAGTTTTATATGATATGRATATAATGATCTGTGTGACCCCATTGCAATTAATGGAATGCTAACTTATAACAGAAGTGATAGTGGCAGCATTTGCTACTTAATCTACCAAAATCAATCTTATTTCCACCCACACCAATGTCATTCAAAGGTGCCTGATTATCTTTCAATGCTCTAAAATGAGAAATAGAACAAGATATTTTGATCTCTATTTTGTGCTAATGATTTAATCTCAGCATGACATCAGTTCCACAAAAGCTTTGAAAAGAATACAAATTAATTGGGTATCGCACACCATCAAAAATACCACAGCTAGCTAGCACATAGGGAGAATAAATTTGGCAACATTCACAGTAATACACAGTTCATCAATATCTTCTTGGCAATACTTTATATTCTCCTTTGGAAGTAGTTTTAAAGAAAATAGCCTATGTGCCAATCTATGCATCAAGCTGGAAATATTTATCAATGCGTCATCAGAGAGTAACACTCTTTGTCAATATTTAATCATTAATAAAATTAAATCATAGGCCATTAGGCCCAGTTCATCCAGTTAAGAACTCAATGCAGATGCTGAAAAGGGTTTTTCAGAGCCTGCAAAAGAAGCATATCTTCTGCACCTGTAGCCAGTGAGAACCCCACATGGCACCTCTGCATGCATGCTTGATGGGCATCACACTACAGCACAACTTGTTTTTTCAAGACTGCGTTAGAGATACTTAAGAGAAATCACCACATTGCACTTGTGGATATGCAGTCTTGACTCCTTGCTAAAATTTAAGGAAATGAGTACTTTTTGAAGTTTAAGGAACTTGGTTTAATAGAAGAGACAAACTCAGTCCTCCAAACCATTCAGAGAGAAGCATTTGAAATGAAAATCTCTAACTAGCATCATCAGCAGATGTGCTTTCACGAGCTCCCACACAGCTCAAATATGAGACAATACCCACAGCTCAGGCCTTTTCTTACTTAGAAAGCAATTTGTCTTGTGCTGGACTGGAGTTAAAGCAAGAAACAAACTGCAAGGAGAGGAGTCAAACCAGGACCCTGGTTTCAAACTATTAGCTAATGTGATAAATTGACCAGTATGAAAAGCTGCTGTTCCCTAGAGCATAGCCTAAGAGTACTACAGTTACACTACAGTTACACTAAGTAAATCATACCTGCTTTTAGCTGATAACATTATTCTTGCTTTAGAGAATGAATCACTGACAGACTTACAATGATGAAGGTATAAGTGAAATAATCGACCAGTTATGAAAAGAGGACAAAGATCCTTTTGCCTACTCCACTACCTTGGCCATGGGACTCCTCTCATCCACTTATTCACTAGTGACCTTTACAGTTTTCTCAGACTTCCAAAAATCACCATAATTTTATTATCTCCATGTATTTTACGCAAGTAAGCAAAAATATTTTATAAAAGGAAACACACATGAGACTACAAAGCAGATGCATATAACTGGCTTTGCATGTTCCCTATTTTTTCTTGTTGTTATAATTCTCTTACATAGACAAATTTCTTTCTAATCTTTTCCTTCACAACATATTAGTACTGTGATTCATCCTCATTGAAACTTATGCTTTCTTGAATGAAGTCAAGTAGTGTCTATCATAGGCATGACCAGGAAGAGATGTAGATGTCTGATAAACCTAGAAATAAAATTATTAGAATCAACTTTTCACTTTAATTCTACACTTAGTTTATTCCTTTTTGCCTTACAAGGTTTAAATGCTGGAAAGCATAAAAACTTCATCCAGATATTATTTGTGGCTTTCAACAATACCTGTGGGTGTCAGAATTTAACTTCCACCTGCAATCAGATGCATAATGTGCCTTCCAAATTGATTATTCTTTTAGTATGTCAAAAAAAAAGGAAATCTAGAGCTGCTTTCCCTGCCTGTTCTGTTAATGTGCCCCTGCCCTAGTTATTGCTCATACATCTAATTTTGCYATAAAATGACACACATTCCTGGCACAATCATTTACATTTTTACTTCMCTGTTGCYTSGCAGYTTATTTTTTACTCAAGTGTGTCYTTCCTAAATAGRTAAGTTAATGAMTTTTRGAGGRTGGATATGTGGAGRAAAMTTAMTAWTTCCATCACTCATTTAATCTTAKGAGTCTCARTTTGTCTCAATTTGCTGGTTCTGRYATATTTCTGASAMCTCAYTTCTTGGATCRGGTAGAAATATTCTYTTTGGAAATATTCTTCTACTAAAAATTGTTTATGCTAAGCAATCTCCTTTCTTCGACTCTGTATTCTAAACACTCTGTATTTCTTATCAAGACTTTCATATACCTCACCTCACATAGAGGAGAAAGCACATATGTAATCCACAATGAATCTTGCAGAATAACTAAGAGTCCTTTAATTTACCTTCCTCTTTTTCATGAAATATTTATTTTTGTATGTCTGCTACAATATACTGGGCCACAGAGTCTGTGGGAAACTCATGGAATCTGCAGAAAAAAAAAAAAAAAAAAAAACTTTGACAGTAGCTCCACATTTAAAATCATACTCATGAATCAGTGCAAATCTCTTGATATCTTTTTATCTAATTCAGTGTTTGAGAGAATTCAATGAAGTGAATTTCCACAGGAACATTCCAACTTAGTGGACCTGTCAGCATGAGAAAGGTATTTTGAAAAAAAAGCATTTAAAAGCAGTTGTACTAAAAGTTCTAAGTAAATATTTGTTTGCTACAAACTTGAGGTTTGCTCAGTGGCAACCTCAGAGTTTATTCACCTATGCRTATGTCTACCTAGGGTTGTGTATTCTTTGAAAAAATAGAAACTATGTATYACAAYGTAAAGCAAGCAGCTGAGYAAAMAAATACATTACACTTGATAATGATGTCCTYGTGTTAATGGACTGCACACTGTTATGTCCTATTCAGACTCCRACTTCAAAGCCTTGTGCAAAGAATTAAAAGCCTGGTGCCCAGKAAAAGCAAAACTTTGAACAATCACAACTTTTCATGTAAAGTCAGACCATTTCCCACAGATGATAATACAAAMTACATCATTTTAAAAATCTCATTTAAGTTCTTTAAAAAGGGTAATTATTTTGAATAAGGCCAGGAAAAATGCTTTTATCTTCTTGGTATATTTTTATTCRTCACAATTATGTGAGCTTTAACAGTGATATAAATTCCAAAATWGTTATGAAGGAATTAGAAGAGAGTTTGTTTCTCACATTTTCTTTCTATGTATAAAAATTTGTTACCAGACCAGGTGAAAACAGGGAAATTAAATTGGGAGTTGAAGTTTTGGTCTGGGAGTCAGAAGACTTAGTGATTCCCAACTCTTTGTGTTACTTTGGAAGCAGGACATTTCTCTATATTAAGATTTCTTTTAGTAACATAGATAAATGGTGTAGAATTAATGTAATTTAAAACATTTCCATTTGTGAAAAGAGTTTAGAAACTCCTATGACAAGGACATACCAAAAGTTACACTTTTTAAAAATTATTTCCTGAAGTTTGAAGTTTAAAATTTAATGTGGACAGCTACAAACAAAACTGAAGAGAAAATTTGTAGCGCTAGGTGAGAAGTCTGACAGATTAAAGCAGAACATTAGATCATTAATCACCATAATAGCTCCAGATCAGGGCTAAACCTGCTCTACAGAAATGMGAACTTCTACAGAAGTGAAAATGAAGCTTATATTGAACACCATGACAGCAGCATAAAGATGAGGCCAGTTCCAGTTTCCATTGACATTTCCTACTTCTTCTACTCTTTCCAAATAATATGAACTTGTGCCCAGGAAGAATAAGTAGTAATCTAGTTCCACAATCTTTGTGTCTGTACCACGTGGGTAAGTAGAATGCAGAGAACATCACTGCATTAGCATCCTGRAAGAGTAAATGTTATGGATTTTGGATCTAAATATTCAATTCTTATGACCGTTTTTACAGTCCTTGTCAACATCAGTGTTATGTTATTCCMCAGGTACTTCTTGGGAAGTGAATACTATTTTATGTAAATAAGGTAGCAAGGTAGTATGAGGTATTGAGACAATTACTATGAAATATATATMTCTACAGTAAAACATTGTAAAAAAACACAGAACAGTGAGAAGGAAARGAATCTTTGCCTAGGTAGAATAAMACAGGGAGAAACAGTCACAGGCAAACAAGGAAACAAGAAAATCTTARRARTATGGATTTCAGAAGATTAAAAAATTTCCMGAGATATTCTCTACAAAACTGGTCTAGCAAAATTTTTACTTCCACAATCACTAATTCCCCTATAAATTACTTCCAGAAGATTCATAGAGCTTTCTTTAAGGCTGCTCACCAATATGTTGTTTTAGTTAGTCTGAAAAGGGATTTAATATCTGTGTTGTGTCCACTCACGGGCTATACTCAGCTTTTATGCATTTGCAAGGCACATCCTTTTAAGGGTGGCTTTTAGTAAGCTACATGGATATCAGACCAGAATCGCTCAACTCACTCACATCACTGGACTGCTGAGACAATATGAARAGATTTAGGATCCACCGAACAATGACATCTGGTTTAGATAACTGGAGACCAAGGGAGCTCTGTAGAAATGTTACATGGTCCCTACAAAACAAAAATAGACAGAGCACTGTAACAATAATATAATAAAATACCACCACTGAAGACATTAAAAAAAAAAAAAGAGAGTAGGATAACAGTAGGTTAACTGTTTGCAGGAGAAACAAGCATTTAAAACCTGCTGTGGACGTAACCAAGACTTACTCTTCTTAGTGTGTGAGCAAATGGTCTCACACTGCCTTGATCTCATTTGAATACTACGGAGAAKAAAGAAATGTGATTTTCAAACTTTCCAACACTCACAGGCATGATTAAGAGAAATAGATGGATGCTGAGTAGCTATTAAGGCATGATAAACTTTGAAAGGAATGTCAGACTATCAAATATCTTGCCCAATAATTTAATTGAAAAGGTGAAGCAAGGAGAAAATCCTGATCTCCAATCCTGTATTTAGTATGTCTTCACCATCTTTCAACTTCTAGAGAGTCAACTAAATCTGGTAAACCCTTAGTAGAAAGACAGARAATGGAAACAAAAGTAATGAAATTCAAAATAGATATTTGAAATGTATAGAAAGAGAAATTGAAATTTATAAAATAATGCAGTCCTRTTAGAAGTGTTCTGTTAGCACTGTCATTTAAGTATATCAAAGAAGCATGCCTATTTAAAAAAAAAAAATCACACCATTTCACTCAGATCAGATTTTTWAAAAATTATTGAAGTTATTCTAAATGACCCAATAAAGCACTGCAGCTTTAACAAAGAGGAGCAGAAGATCTGCATGTATCTGCATGTGACTCCGCAGAAAAAGATAGGACAATGAAACAAATGAGAAACTGCTCACTGGAAGTCTGTATGTTTATTATAAAATTTTATATGGGGGATCTGTGCATACTTCTGTGGCTGTTTAGCTTTGYCTAAGAGCGTGATTTCATTGTGAAACCACTTTGCCTGGCCTCAGTTTACACACTGTGTCCTTTGCTGCAACATTCCCTTCTCCCTCAGGCAACACTTTGTTCCTCTGTGTGACTGACACCTATGGCTGGTAAGTGGAGAGTAGGAAATGGAAAAGAGGTAGAAAAAAAGAGTTTTCAGGGAAATAATTCTCTACCACTCCTGTCTTTCTCCTGTCTTTGCATTGTCCATCTGTACGTAATAAAAGTCTGAGGGTTTTTTTTAAGGACTATCGCTGAAATGTGAAATAGATGTTTCATTTCAGATATCTCAATATTACTCGTATATTATTATTTACACACTATAATGCATGTCTATACATTAAATTTATATGATTTATATAATATATATTAAATTTACATATAAATATATAAAAATATACATAACATATTATCTAATATATTTTTTCTTTAAATAAACAAAGATATCTGATTCTGGTAACTTAATCTATGTTCTAATCTTTCTAAAGAAGGAAATAAGCTTTATACTGATAGAATGTATGTACAATCAGGTCAGGAGAATAGGAAAAAGACAAAAAAAAAACAGAAGAAGGGGAAAAAAAGGCTTATGCCAAGTTTGCAAATACATTCAGCTGCTGTGACTAATTTTATCAGCCTTGTTCAAGCATTTTTAGCTGTTCACAGAGGACAGAAAAATATGACTTGAGATAAAATTTGTTGTGGTACAATGGAAATATGACTTCAGAAGGCAAAAATTAAAGCAGTATAATAACCTGAAGAAAGAGTGAGGACATGAATTCTCTGATGAATTAAGGCTTAAGGTCAAATTATGTTAAAAAATGTGGAAGTTTCAAGACCGTTTATAAAAGAGAGTTTTCTACAGAATTTGTTTTGTTTGTTTCAAAGATTGACAGGACTTCACAAATCCGAAAGATATTTTCAGAAAAAAACAAATCTTTCGGATTTGTGAAGTCCTGTCAATCTTTGAAAACAGTTAATGACTGCCTCTAATATCAGGCTCTCTACAAGAATGTGTATGTATCAGAGAAGACAATTCCAAAATGTGGAATTGTGGAACTGTGTACTTTGTGTCACACCAGCAATATCCAGCTAGAGATACTCCAGTATCTCCAGTAGAGATACTGCTGCTCCTGTAGGTCATATTCAGGAATCTGTATGTGACATATAACGTATGTGCCTGTGATGCCTGAAACTGTCTGCATACAATAAGTCAAAAAGTGTTGGGAATCACCAGTTGTCAGGACTTATGAGACTTTCCTGATCCAGTAGCCAGGATCACTACGGGAAAATATCAGGGGCAGAGAGGCGCTTGGAACAGAAAGCCCACCAATATGGTTACCAATATGGTAGCAATCAGTTCAGTTTATTCGCGTTACGAAGCAATATTTATAAAGTAATTATTGCAAGGTCAGCTTTGCCACAGCTCGGCAGTTAATTTGATTTGCTACATGTTACTGTTCACGCATATACTAACATAATGATTGGCTAAAGGCATCTGTTCATGCATCCTTCTCATTGGACTACAGGTGATCCTGTTGAGCTCATCCATTCCCATATTTGGAGATCTTGCTTTCCTGCTTGCTCCACAGTTTGAGCTCTTTACTTCTTTGTTTGAAGAGTCCTTGTAGATGCAACAGTTTTAGCTCCTTGCTACTTTGTCCTCAGTGTCTTTACCTCTTTGTTCTCAGAGTCTTTGCCTCTTTGTTCTGTGTCTTAGCCTCTTTGTTTGCAATATCGTAGTAGCCTTGCAGAATCAGCATGGCCTGCAGTTATGTCAAGACAGTCTACAGTTATGCTAAGACAACCTGCAGTTATGCTAAGAGAAGAGAGAGTTTTGATAGGCCATAAATCCATACTCTCACTACGAAAAAGTATCTGTAAATCTCTATATYAAGACAAAGCAATGTTATGGCTTGCCTCTTTTGCTAAATCTGGAATTATTCTGTTTAAACAGTTGTATCACCTTCTCCCATTTTGCCCACTTCTTTTTAGTGTGTATAGGTTTTTTGCACTTATTACAATTTATGCCCATCTCTTAACAGAAAAAAAAAAATTGTGATACTCTGGGAAGGCCCAGAGAAGTTCCCTCAAAGTTAGAAAGACCTCATGTGCCCCTGCATCTTTTTTTCAGGAATTATATTCAGTTCTGCAATGTAGTGCTCTGCTGCATGTTATCCTTTCYTTGCAGCAGCCACCTATAGTGTATATAGCTTTGCCAAAGAACCAGAAATTATATGCAAAGAATTAGGTCAAAAATAGTAGGAGTGTAGAAATAGAGACAAACTCTGACATGAAAATATGCAGTTATTATGACAGGATTCATTTCAGCCTACCTCTACCTTTTTTGGCTGTACCTTGAATTTTCTCCCAATTTCTGTTCTCTCTAGCATCTAGATTCCTCATACTTACAGAAATGCTTTTTGCAGCTTATCTAGAATTATTGACTGTATTTTACTTCTTTTGATCTCTTACTTAGTCTGCTAATTTAATGGGAAATTAACAYTGACTTCTGAAATCTCCCTTRATCTATGAAGCCTTCACAAGAACAGAGCCAACTGAATCCAGAAAAGTCCTCCATGGTGAYAAGTATTTGGCAATGTTCTGAAATAGCAGCTGGTAACACCTAAGAACATTCCAGTACAGCAATCCTAGATGGTGAAAGAAGGATATAAGAGAAGAACTCTTGCCTTAGTTAAGATCACCYACAAAGGGTAATAATAATCTYTATGCCTATATTCTCCATGTTTGAAATACAACTTATCTTTCTTTTTCCTTTSCATATTTTTACTCACAGCTTCTCTTTCTTTAGATTCTCTTCATTTAGTGGGATTAACTTAWAATATTTGCATAAATGGGTCTTCCYTTAGCATATAATAAATCTTCATTTGAAATCTTAATTAAGTCAKATTCTTTTTCTATTTATTGTTTTTTACAAACAGACAACRTTCCACATGAACATAAARTAAAGTCCTGTATTGGAAGAGAGGTATTTTCATTATCATGTAGTTGAARTTTATTTCCCTGCAGTCTAGTAATGTAGAGAGTATGTTCAGCTCCAGATCATTCAATTCAATTTAAAAATGTCTTCTMATTTGTGGACATGGCTTTTTTTTATAATTGCTTGAGAAATCACTTTCATGTTAGTTAAAAATATTTCCTCCTGGCAGCTGAGGAAAAAAAAGTGTTTTTTAAAGGTTTCACGAAAAGGCTTTTTTTAGCAGTTAGGAGACTTCTCTTTCAAACAGATATCTATGAGATGACTTTTTTTTTTCTTTTTTGAATCAGTCATGCACTTTTTCCACATACCTTTTTTTCCTCTGAGTTTGTCCCTTCTTTATTTTTGAKTGGTACTCACTGTGTTATACAACAGAACCATGGTACACTAAAAATCTACCCTACTATTTATTGGAAAGTTTCTATGAGCTCATTTCCATTCCAGAAKATTTCATGAACAACCTAACAGTAACAAGAGAATGAAATTCATGCTTGCCTTATACAAATCTCTTTTCATATGCTAAATATCTTTTCATTAAAATTAGTTTTCTAACATTTTCAAAGTTTGATCTTTCATTCTCAAGACCACACATAGTGAGACAACAGCAGCTGACAACCTTTCTTATCCTTTCATAGGYGCTTCATATCAGGAATTGTCTTATTGACCCCCATCATCAACATTTTTAACAGATTTAGCTGATTTTTTTTATATTACTTCTAAGTTTATGTTGTTTGAAGGTTAAGATTCCAGGTGTACCACAGAGCTCACTGAAGGGCAGGAAAGCCCTGTTCTATGATGCACACAGTAGATCTCAGACTATTCATATCCAAGAATTCTGTATTCAGTTCTAAATACAAAATTTCTATGGCAGAAGACATGGATTTTGTGATTTTTTGTGTTTACAGTCTTTGTTTTTCACTTTTTTTTTCTGAGTTCTTTTGAACTATCCACTAATCTAAATATCAGCAGTTGAAAAGTATGTGATTTTTGAAAAATAAATATTTAAMAAAATCTTCTTTACTGATTTTAACTTCAGATACCCACTGTTCTCCAGTAGGTGAAAGGAATGTATGTCTCTGTTGCGTTATCAAATTGATGATTTCCAGACAAAAAGAGCTCTTATTGTTTGCAATATTTAAGAAAACAAGTATATGACTGTAGAAAATAAAAATCCAGTTAAGGAGACATTGTGTCTGTGACAGACCTGAAATCATTTTGTGTGAAATTTTGATCACATTAATTATCCTGAGGAACTGTTATTATGAACATGCATCTGCATAGTACGTAATGGAGTTAATATGTGCAATACTAAGTAAGTTTCTCTCTTTTTATTTTAGGTAACCTTAATTTCCACAAGCACAGTTGTGCTAATTTTGGGATAGATATTTTCCTACAAAAGACAAAGGAAATATACAAGATAATAGAGGGAAAAAAACCACACAGTTTGTTTGAATTTATTTTAACAATTCTTACAAAACAGACAAAAAAAACCTCTGGATTATTCTTCTTTAAATAATCGGGTTTATTATTACTMTTTGTACTGTGTATATTTCACTTTATTAAATGTTRGCCTCTACTRTTTTAAAAYCATTTKTAGATCCTAAATAGTGTATTTGTGCTTTTCATTGTTGCCTTTCACACGAAATGAAGTTTTTCAACATCCTTTGGGTTATTAATCATATTAAAAGATATTTTTAAAAACTAAATGTTTCTGTTCAGTGAAAAAAAAAWTAATTGCACTGTGATTAATTCTTCTTGGGTACAATGAAGAAGAAAATAAATGCCTCACAATCATATTTTATTGTTTGAATATTATAGCCAAGTCATAGAATCACAGAATCATAAAATGCYTGAGGTTGGAAGGGACCTCCAGAGGTCKCTAGTCCAAACCCCCTGCACACACAGGGTCTCCTAGAGCATGTTGCACAGGATTGTATCGAAGCGAGTTTTGAAGATCTCCAGAGAAGGAGACTCCACCACCTCTCTTGGCAACCTGTTCCAGTGCTCTGTCATCCTCACTCTTCAGAAATTCTTTCTCAAGTTCCTGTGGAACTTTTGATGACTCAATTTGTGCGCATTTCCACCAGTCCTATCACTGGCCACCACTGGGAAGAGGACGGCCCCATCCTCCTCACTCTCTCCTTTGAGGTACTTATAGACACTGATCAGGTCCCCTTTCAGCCTTCTCCTCTTCAGGCTGCAGAGGCCCAGCTCTCTCAGTCTTTGCTCATGGGGCAGATGTTCCAGGCACCTCATCCTTTTTGTAGCCCTGTGCTGGACTCTCTGCAGCAGCTCCACATCCCTCTTGCACTGGGRAGCCCAGAACTGCACACACTACTCCAGGTGTAGTCTCACCAGAGTTGTGTGGAAGGAGACCATCACTTTCCTCAACCTGCTGGAGACGTTCTTCTTAAAGTACTCCAGGATCGCATTGGCCTTCTTGGCCACGAGGGCACACTGCTGCCTCATGGTCAACCTATCGTCCACCATGACGCCCAGATCCCTCTCTGCAGAGCTGCTCTCCAGAAGGTCGACCCACAGCCTGTACGGATGTCTAGAGTTATTCCTCCCCAGGTGCAGGACCTTGCACTTTTCCTTGCTGAAGTTCACAAGGTTTCTCATCGTCCAGTTGTCCAGTGTGTCCAGGTCCCTCTGGATGGCAGAACAGCCCTCAGGGCTATCAGCTACTCCTCCCAATTTTGTATTTTCAACAAACTTGCTGAGGGAGCACTCCATCCCTTCATCCAAGTTGTTAATGAATAAGTTGAACAGCACCGGACCAAGGACTGAGCCCTGAGGGACACCACTAACCACAGGCCTCCAGCCAGACTCTGCACCACTGATCACTGCCCTCTGAGCTTTGCCATTGATCCTTCTAATCTATCTCATTACCCACCCATCTAACCCACACTTCCGAAGCTTGCCCAGGAGGATGTTGTGAGGGACAGTGTTAAAAGCCTGGCTGAAGTCAAGGTAGATGACATCTACTATTCTGCCCTCATCTAACCAACCAGTCACACCATCATAGAAGTTTATCAGGTTAGTCAAGCATGATTTCSCATTGGTGAATCTGTGCTGATTAGTCCTGATCTCCTTGATATACGTAGAGAGGGTCTCTAGGATGAGCTGCTCCATCACCTTGCCAGGGACGGAGGTGAGGCTGATGGGCCTGTAATTTCCAGCTCCTCTCTCTTTCCCTTTTTGAAGATCGGGGTGATGTTAGCTCTCTTCCAGTCCTCTGTCACCTTCCCCGCTCTCCACGACCTTTTGCAGATGACGGAGAGCGGCTCAGCAATAACCCCYGTAAGTTCCCTCTGCAGTCGTGGGTGCATCCCATTGGACCCATAGATTTATGGGTGTCCAGTTTGCCTAAATATTCCCTAATGCAATCCCCCTTGACGAGTGGAAAGCCCTCGTCTCTCTGTTATATCCCTTGTACCTGGGCTCTGTAGTTCATGGAGACCAGCCTTAGCAGTGAAGACTGAAGCAAAGAAGCATTTAGTAACTCTGCTTTCTCCACATCCTCCGTCACCAACCTACCCTCCGCATTCAGCAGCAGACTAACAT
>PTEX01000557.1:4653-16060 GCA_003342815.1 Eudromia elegans | reverse complement strand
GGGGTGACCCTGTCCCCAGCTCGTCCTGAGGCCCGGGGCCGGTGCCCGGTGACGCTCCCTGTCCCCAGAGGGCCCTGAGGCCCGGGGCCGGTGCCCGGTGACGCTCCCTGTCCCCAGCTCGTCCCGAGGCCCGGGGCCGGTGCCCGGTGACGCTCCCTGTCCCCCCCCCAGCTCCCGGTGCGTCCGCAAGGCAGCAATGAGCCGCGCCAGGAGGCCGCCGGCGGGACGGGGCGGCGCTGCCCCCGGCAGGCAGGTACGTCCGGAGCTTCCCGGCCCCTTCCCAGCTCCGTCGGCGCGTACGGAGCAAGGAGACATCCCGGACAGGAGGATCCTCTAAGCGACCGAGGGGAAACGCGAGGCCTTCCCACCGCCCCCGCGGCCCAGGGAGGCTCCCGCACGTTACGCAACCCTCGGATTCCGGCGGCTCCGGAGGGACTTTGCTTCAACCGGGAAGCACGCCCGTTGAGCAGGTGGCGGCCACGGCTTCCGTGAGCCTCGTGGATCGTGCGGATCCCTTGGGAAGACCGAGCTCCTGTTTCCTCGTTGTCCGGCTTCTCGGCTTGCTTTTCCAAGGCAGCTCGAGCCGGCGTAACGGGGGGGTGCGGCCCGGCTGCTCCCGAGCTCCGTCCAATCCCAGAGGATCCGGGATCCAGGCGGCACCCGGGATCCCTCGGGGCAGCTGCGTTTCCTCCTGCAGGTTCCTTTGCTCGTGGACTTCTCTCCGGATGGGATGATGGGGAACGACGCTGGGGACGATGCGGCTGAGCTGGAGGCAGAGCTGCTGGCCCTCGTGGGAGGCCAGCCGGATCCCAAAGGAAAACCCAAGGGGAAAAGTAAGTGGCACAGCCTCAGGGAGGATATTTCCGCATGGGAAGGCCCGTCTGCCGTGGATTTCTCCAGCTGATTAATCTCCTGCTGCCTGGAAATCCACCCCTAGCGTTCTGCTTCCTGCCCCATGGCTTCGCGGATACCTCTGGATCAGACTCCCTGCCCTTCCTGGTTTTCCACGGCTTTCCGGACGCGGGCCGGAGCCGGGGTAGGAAAGGATCGTGGGATACAAATGTGATCCGTGGTGCTTCCCTCTCTGCAGCGCCCTTGCCCATGGAAGCCATCGAGAGGATGGCTGCTCTGTGCATGAAGGACCTGGATGAAGAGGAGGGAGACGACGAGGAAGAGCTGGAGGACGAAGACGACCTCATGGTACGAGGGGCTCCAGGTGACCCGGGAGATGTGGGGAGAGCATCCACGTGCCTGCTGCTCCTTAGCCCCATATTCCCTGCCTGAGCCTCGCCGTGCTCCGCTGGCTTTGGGATCAGTGGGATTTAGGGAGGTTTTCGGTCCCGGTTGCTCATTAATGGAATTCTTGGCACGTAGGCAGAGCTCCAGGAAGTGCTTGGAGAAGGGGAAGAACGTGCCGACGTCCCCGCCCCGGCTGCAAAGGTGGGAGACTTGTCTTTCCCCTTTGCTTCCTCCCCTGCTCCCGCTGTCGGAGCCCTTTTCCGTGTGCGTCAGCGTCTGCCGGATCTCCCGGAGGAGCAAACGTGAATCCATCGTGGAAAAGCTTGATGGAAAACAGGGATCCGGCGACCAGGAGCTGTGCTTTTTGCCCTAAAAAGCGACGGGCCAAAGAGCCCCACGGGGATACGGTCTGTGGGGAAGCCCGAACCCGCTGCCGTGTAACCAGGAGGCTGCTCGGAAACTTCCCTCGATGGCCTCAAAGGTGTTTTCCATCCACAACAATTCCCTGCTTCCCGTTTGGGCTCCCGCAGGCGCCTCCGGAGTCTGGCAGCGTCGAGGCCACGCTGCTGGAGAGGGCGGCCATGTACCGGACGGCCGCGGGCAACGCCGAGGCGGCCGGCGCCGCCGCCAAAGCGCGCCGCTACGAGCGGGGCCTCAAGGTGAGCGCCCGGCCCGCCTCGTCCCTCACTAACCCCAGCCCCTTTGGCCTGGGATTGGCCGCTCCCGGTGCCGCCTCCCGCCGGGATTTGGGGCTTGGGTCTCTTGGCGCGTGGCGGTGGGTGCTTTGGCTCCCACCGCTTCCCAAAGCTGAATTTACTTCGTGGAAAACCGGGTTTGGATTTTGGAGCCTGATTGTGGGCATGAGCCTGGGAATGAGCGGGTGCCGTAGCCGGCTCCGAGGCCGCCTTCCGCACGGAGCACTGGCCCGGATCACTGTAACGCAACCTCCTATTCCATAAGGAACTTTATGATCCCTGAAGCCCGGCCAAGAGTCCGGGGAGATTCTGGAGGCTTTTGAGGAGATTCCAGAGTCTGGGGTTTTTTTTCCATTTTGGATGTTTTGCAGACGCTGGAGAACATGCTGAGCTCTGCCAGGAAAGGGGAGCGGATCGAGGAGCAGGACATCCCGCCGCCGGTCGCTCTGGGGACGAGCTCCGCGCGCTCCGGCTCGCCGCCTGCCGCTCCCGCCGCATCCCTTCCCAAGCCGCAGCCGCCTCCTGTTCTCCCGAAACCTCTGCTCCTTCCCAGCCCGGCGTTGCCCAGCGCTTCTCCGGAGGAAAAAGCCTCTCCTCCCTCTGCGGCTCCTCGTTCTGGTGAAGCTTCAGCTTGTTCCGCCGTGCGGACGGTCCCTGCATCCCGCTGCGGATGGGGAAATCCGCTCCAAGCCCCGCAATTCCCGTCGTTCTGCCTTGCAGCTCCCGGCGGGGCCGGCGCCGCGGCGCTCCTGCAGAGCCGGCAGCGGGAATACAAGCTGGCCGCGCTGCACGCCAAGCAGCAGGGAGACCTGGAGACGGCCACGAAGTATTTCCGCCTGGCCAAGGTGCCTCCCGGAACCCGCACGGCACGGGAAGGAGGTTGTGGAAAGAACTGTGCCAATTCCGATGTTTCTCCGGGGCTTTTTCCAGAGCTTTGACCCGCTGCTGGAAGCGGCGGGGAAGGGCCAGCCGGTGGATCCCAGCAGCATTCCCTCCTCTCCCGGTAAGGAGGGAAGCGATGACTCGTGGGTGACGCTCCGAGGAAGGGCAGCCATTCCTGAGCCTGGGAAGCGCTGGCAAAGCGCGGTGCACGCCGGCCTGCCTGCTTCCTGCTGGATCCCTCGCCGCTCCGTTGCAGACTGATCCCTTCCTCCCTTTTCCCAGACCAGCTTCCCAAGGAGCTGCTGTCTCCTGGCCAGCAGCATCCCGCTGCTCCGACACCAGCAGCCACTCCCGAAGCCCAACCGGCCTCTCCGGCCACAGGTAGGACCCCGACTGCTGGGAACTCTGCGGAGAAGCCGAGGAGAGCCGTGAGGGAAGTGTTTTCCCTGGGAGCAGACGTTCCTGCTCCGCCTCGGGATGCGCTGGAAGCGCTGCAGCAGCGGATGGAGCGGTACCGAGCGGCGGCCGCGCAGGCCAGAGGCAAAGGGGACGACCGGAAAGCCCGGATGCACGAGCGCATCGTGAAGGTGAGGGCGGAACGCGCTCCGGGAGCCGTGCCGGCACGGGCCCGCTCCGCACGCACACGTGGCACGAGAGCGCCCGGCCTCAGCCTTGCCTTTCTCCATCAGCAATACCAAGACGCCATCCGGGCTCACAAAGCGGGAAAACCCGTGGACTTCTCGGAGCTGCCCGTTCCCCCAGGTATTTTTCCCGGGAATGGCAGCAGGCGTCGTTGGGGCCCATTTTTTCTCTGGGTGTTGGAGTGGGTTTGATCCCAAATCCAGCTGGGACCCTGGCTAAGGACACACGCTAGGTGACTGTGGATGGCCGCAGCTGCTTGCATCCCGATTCCCAGGCTTCCAGCCCATCCAAGGCATGGAGACGCCGGCGGGAGACCAGAGCATCACGGGCGTGTTGGAGAGCGCCCTGAAACTGGCCAGCCAAGAGGTCCAGGAGCCCGAGGAGGAGGAGGAGGAGGACGTGAAGAAGGTGGGTTTTCCAAGCCCGGCGTCCTCCAGGAGCCCCTGCACTGCCCTGGAAAGCCGGGATGGGGATGGGAGCGTGTCTGCCGGGGGCGGATCACTCTCCTCTTCCTCTTCGCAGCCGCCTCTGATGGTTTTTCTGCCTGTTTTTTGGCCGCAGCCCGTTCCCCATCCCGCTCCGATGAGAACGAGCGCCCCATCCCAGCCCAAACAGCAGCCCCCACGAGCGCCTTCCGCAGGCACCGCCCCGGCAAATCCCAGAGCAGCTCCCAAAGCCACCACGAAAGGTACCCGGCTCCAATCCCTGCTCCGTCTCGGGGAGGCCGGAGCCGCTGGGATGCTCCGAGTGCGCTTGCCGCTTTGGTGGGGGGGGCTGAAACCGCAAGGAGGGCCCTGTGCAGAGGGAGGGATTGGGCAGGAGAAAGGGAAGAGGGGAGGCTTTGGGGAGGAGCTTCCTAACGGGAATGGCAAGGCAAGCACTGGGATGGTTTGCGCAGGGAAGCTGGAGAGCAGGATGTGTCCGTGAGCGGGATGTGGTTGGAACGTGGCCTGGAAGGCTGAGCTTTGGCAGCAGATGGAGAGAGACCCTATGGGTTCCCCAGCGCCTTCCTTGGGGATGCTCGGGATGCTCCAGGCTTTTCCCTCCCTCCTGCAGCCCAGCAGCAGCTGGCGTTCCTGGAAGGCAGGAGGAAGCAGCTGATGCAGGCGGCGCTGCGGGCCAAGCGCAAGAACGACATCGAGGGCGCCAAGCTCTTCCTGCGCCAGGCCAAGGGCCTCGGCCCCATGATTGAGGCGTCACACGGCGGCCTTCCCGTGGACATAACCAAGGTAAAGCGCTTCCCGCCTTCCCTGCGCTCCGGGATTGGCTTCCCGGGACTCACCCAGCGCTCCCGGCTCGCCGTCTCCAGGGTCGGCCGTGTGGCGCTGGATCGGATATTTCCTCCTGGGATGGAGGTTATTTCCTCCTTTGTGGGCTGGGGGGCCAGGGGGGAGTTTTCCGAGGCGCTCCGGTGCCTTCTGCATCCCGCAGGTGCCCGAGGCGCCGGTGGACAAGGAGGACTTCGTGCTGGTGCAGCGCCGCGGCGTGAGCATCTCCCCGGAGGCCGCCAGCCAGTACATGGAGCTCATGAAGCTGCTCCGGCAGCAGCACGAGGTGGGAAGCGCGGGGCGGCCGGAGGGCCGGATGGGTGCCGGCGCATCCTAACCTTTCCCGCTTTTTCCGCCTCGCTCATCCCAGATGTGCGTGAGCTACTCCAAGCAGTTCACTCACCTGGGGAACATCGCGGAGACGACCAAGTGAGTGTGCCGGCGCGGCGCCTGCATCCCGGGGCTCCGCGCGCATCCCGCGCCGTTCCCCCGCCAGCTTCCCCGCGGGAAGCCGTGTGGCTCTCCCTTCCCAACGGTTTCCTGGGGGAAACGGTTCCTCCAGACAGTTCGCTCAGCCGGGCACGCCGCAGGGAGCCGCTCCGTGCAGAGCAGATGGATGCACACGGTTCTCCCGGCTCCTGGCCCGATTCCCCCGGGGTTATTCCACTCCAGCGGCCTCTGATTCCCCTGCTGGGAGAGGGTTTCCCACTGTGGCCGGGAAGGGGGTGCTCAAGCCCCGGGACCAGCAGCTGCTGCTCTTTTTACCTGGGATTCGTTTTAGCTCCGTTTGCGGGAGGGAGATGGGAGCGAAAATGGGGCAGCTTTTCCTGGAGGGAAGGGAAAAGCCCCGGCTCTGCTTCCCCACGCAGGTTTGAGCGGCTGGCCGAGGACTGCAAGCGGAACATGGAGATCCTGAAGCAGGCGCACGCCAGGGGCTTCCCGCTTCCCGGCTACCGCTACGAGCAGCGGACCTTCACCATCGTCAGGTAGGCGCCCGGTGCCCGGCGGCCGCGGCACGGCCGGCGAGCGGCTCCTCACCGCGAATCCCTCCGCTTCTGCCCAAGGATCTTCCCCGAACTCAACAGCACCGACATGGTCCTGTCTATAGTGAAAGGCATCAACCTGCCGGCCCCGCCAGGTGAGCGGGGAGCAGCCCTCGGTGCCCAGGAGGAAGGCAAAGTGGTGCGGGCTCCGTCGCCACGCGGGATCCCGGCGGAAAATCCCCCCTTTTTAGTTAGCTCCCGTTAAAACACCTCGGAGGCACCGGGCTTGGCTTTTCCCTGGCTGTTTGCACGCCCAAACCCTGCAGGGAGGACACAGGGAAGCGCCAAGCTGGCGTTCCGCTGTGCGTGCACTTCCCTAAGGAGAAGATCCCGGCTGTTGGCAGCGGCTCGGGGCCGGAGCGGGCTCCGGAGGGAGGTGGGAGCTGCAATTTCCGCCTCTTTAGGGGCGGCTCGCGAGGTTGTTCTTCCTTGTCCGCCTCCCAGGAGTGGCTCCCAACGACCTGGATGCCTTTGTGCGCTTCGAGTTCCCCTACCCCAATGCGGTAAGTCCGTGTCCCTCCGCTCCGCGCTCCGGAGCCGCGCGGGGAGGACTCGGCATCGCCGCCTTCCTCCTCCTCCTCAGGAGGAAGCCCAAAAGGACAAGACCAGCGTGGTCAAAAACACAGACTGTCCTGGTAAATCCCTCGCCCGGGGGGGAGGCTGGAGCTGGGAATCGCTCCCTGGGAGCGGTGCGGATGCCTCCCTGGGTTGTCCCGGGAATCCCGCGCTCGCGCCTTAGCTCCGGCTGCCCTGCAGAGTTCAACGAGCAGTTCAAGCTCTACATCAACCGGGGACACCGGGGCCTCAAGCGCGTCCTGCAGAGCAAAGGCATCAAGTTCGAAGTGACGCACAAAGGGTAAGAGCGAGGCGGGGGGGGGACCATCGGCGTCCCCGGACGGCCGCGGGGGGAGCCAGGCGGGTCCCGGCAGGGAAAAGGAGCCGAGAGGAGGACGTGGGAGCAGCGGCGGCGGCGCTCGGGCTCCACGGCGTGCCGCTCTCCCCCCGGCCCCAGGGGCTTGTTCAAGCCGGACCGCGTGGTCGGCACGGCGCAGCTGAAGCTCGAGGCCCTGGAGGCCGCCTGCGAGGTGCGGGACATCGTGGAGGTGAGGACGGGAGGCGCCGAGCCCGGGCGCAGCTCGGCACACGCACCGTTCCTCCCTGTGGCTCTCCGCTCGCGCCCAGGGCTCCGGCTCTGTTTTCTGACTGGATTTTCCACCCTTTTTTCCCGCCCCGCTCTCCCCAGCTGCTGGACGGCCGTCGGCCCACGGGGGGGAAGCTGGAAGTGATGGTCCGCATCCGGGAGCCGCTGAGCTCCCAGCAGCTGGAGACGAGGACGGAGCGGTGGCTCGTCATCAACGCCAGCACCCTGCCGCCGGTGAGGCCCCGGCGGGGCCGCGGTGCCGCTCCGCGGGCGCCACCCGCTCCGAAGGTGCCCGTTTGTGTGGCCTCAGGCCACCCCTGCCTTTACCAGTCCCTCATTCCTTCCTTCCCGCCGTCCCGCGCAGGTCTCTGTCCCCAAACCCAAGCCGGCTGTCGCTCCCGTCAAGGACGTGGGCAACAGGTAAGTGCCGCCCGGCCGAGGCTTTCTCCCTGCTTCCGTGCTCCTCGGAGAAGCGGTGTCCGCGCTCCCCGTTATCCCTATGGCACAAAGGAGCGGAGCATCCCGTCTTGGCGCTCGTGGGGACGGGGACACTTCTGACGCTTCTCGCCCGGGGCCGCTCTTCACGGCCTCTCGTCTCTGCCGTTCCCTTCCAGAACGTCCGTGTGCTCCGTGCTGTAGCGCGCCCGGCTCGGCCCGGCCCCTCTCCTCCTCCTCCTCTTCCTCCTCCCCGGCCCCGCAGCTCCTTCACGGAGCGCATTTCCTCCCCGCGGGTGCCGGGGCACCCCAGGGTGCTGCGGGCGGAGGGGCCCTGCCCGGTTTTGCCCACGGCAAGGTTTCCTTGTGGGAAGGATGCCGGAAGCTCCGGCTCGGGCGTTAAAGGCTCCCTCGGTAGACGCGATGCCCGGGCGGGGACAGGGACACGGGGCCTCATCCCGGTGTGGCCGGTCGCATTCCCGGGGGGCTCCACTCCCAGGCCGGGCGCGTCCCGCCTCCCCCCGGGAAGGGAGGAGGAGGAGGAAGGGCAGGCGCGGAGCGGGGCCGAGCCGGGGCGGCCTCCCGCGTGCCCGGGCACCCACCCGCGGCGCTTCCCGCCTCCGCAGCCGGCCCTGCCGCACGCTGCCCAGCCTCAGCCTGCTGGCCTTGGACCGCGAGAAGCTGGAGAAGAAGGTGAGCGCCGGGGCCGCGCTCCCGCTCCGCACGCTCCGGTTCCGCGTGCTCCCGCTCCGCATGCTCTGATTCCACGCGCTCCGGCTCCGCATGCTCCGACTCTGCGTGCTCCGGCTCCACGCGCTCCGACTCCGCGTGCTCCGGCTCCGCGTGCTCCCGGCATGCCGCCGCTCCGCGTGCTTCGGCTCCGCGCTTTCTCGGCACGCCACCGCTCCTCACACTCCGGCTCCGCGCACTCCCGGCACGCCGCTGCTCCGCGCGCTCCGGCTCCGCGTGCTCCGGCTACATGCTTTCCCGGCACACCGCCGCTCCACGCGCTCTGGCTCCACATGCTCCGGCTCCGTGCGCTCCCACTCTGTGTGCTCCCGGAACGCCGCGGCTCCGTGCGCTCCCGCTCCACGTGCTCCCGCCACGCGGCCGCTCCGTGTGTTCCCGCTCCGCGTGCTCCGGCGTCGCGTGCTCCCGCTCTGTGTGCTCCCGGCACACTGCTGCTCCACGCGCTCCGGCTCCACGTGCTCCCGGCACGCCGCGGCTCCGCGCGCTCCCACTCTGCGCGCTCCCGGCACTCCGCGCGCTCCCGGCACGCCGCCGCTCCGCGCGCTCCGGTGTCGCGTGCTCCTGCTCCGCGTGCTCCCGGCACGCTGCGGCTCCGCATGCTCCCGCTCCGCGCGCTCTCCCCGCTCCGTGCGCTCCCGGCGCGCTCCCGCTCCGCGCGCTCCGGTGTCGCGTGCTGCCGCTCCGTGTGCTCCGGCCGCTCCGTGCGCTCCCGGCGCGCTCCCGCTCCGCGCGCTCCGGTGTCGCGTGCTCCCGCTCCGCGTGCTCCCGGCACGCCGCGGCTCTGCATGCTCCCGCTCCGCGCGCTCTCCCCGCTCCGTGCGCTCCCGGCGCGCTCCCGCTCCGCGCGCTCCGGTGTCGCGTGCTGCCGCTCCGTGTGCTCCGGCCGCTCCGTGCGCTCCCGGCGCGCTCCCGCTCCGCGCGCTCCGGTGTCGCGTGCTGCCGCTCCGTGTGCTCCGGCCGCTCCGTGCGCTCCCGGCGCGCTCCCGCTCCGCGCGCTCCGGTGTCGCGTGCTCCCGCTCCGCGCGCTCCGGCCGCTCCGTGCGCTCACGGCGCGCTCCCGGCAGATGCTGGCGTACCGGCAGGCGCGCCGTCCGCTCCCCGCCGAGCTCGTGGAGCAGCACCAGGAGCTGCAGCAGCGCGGGCAGTGGCTGCGGGCGCAGCTCCAGCACGGCCCGCCGGCATTCCGCAGAGGTGAGCCCGGCGCCCGCGGGAGCTCGCCGGGAGCGCCCGGCGCCGCTCAGCCCCTTCCCACCCGCTCTGCAGAGTACGCGGCGCAGCTGGAGCGCTACCTGGAGCTGCACACGGAGAGCGCCCGGCGCCTGGGCACCGAGGGCTACCGGGTGAGGCCGCGGCATTGGGACCGCGGCGGCGGCGGGACCGCGGCGGCGTTGGGGAACGCGGCGGCGTCGGGAACGCGGCGGCGTCGGGAACGCGGCAGCGTCGGGAACGCGGCGGTGGCATCGGGGAACGCGGCGGTGGCATTGGAAACGCGGTGGTGGCATCGGGACCGCGGCGGCGTCGGGAATGCGTCGGCATTGGGGACTGCGGCAGCATCGGGGACCGTGGCGGCGCCATTGGGAGCGCGGCGGCGCCATCGGGGACGCGGCGGCATGGGGAAGGCGGCGGCGTCGGGAAGGCGGCGGCGTCGGGAAGGCGGCGGCATCGGGAAGGCGGCGGCATCGGGAGCGCGGTAGTGGCATCGGGAGCGCGGCGGCATCGGGGACCGCGGCGGCATCTGGAGCGCGGCGGCGGCATTGGGAGCGTGGCGGCATCGGGACTGGGGCAGCATCGGCATCGGGAATGCGGCGGCATCGGGAATGCATCGGCATCAGGAACGCGGCGGCATCGGGACTGGGGTGGCATCGGCATCGGGACTGCGGCGGCATCGGGAATGCATCGGCATCGGGAATGCGGCGGCATCGGGACCGCGGCGGCCGGGCGCGCCCCGCTCATCCCGCCCTTTCCCGTGCGCAGGATGCGGCCAAGGAAGCTCTGTACAAGAGGAACTTGGTGGAGAGCGAGGTAGGAGCCGCCCCGCGCCGCGTCTCCCGGCTCTGCCGAGCCGAGCGCCGCCACCGCCGCTCCCGGCGTCTCTTCCAGCTCCAGAAATTCCGACGGTGAAGCTGCGCCGGCTCCGGCCCCTCTCCCGCCCGGAGCCGGGCCGGCCCCGCTGTGACCGCTGCCTGGCGGGAGCCTCCCTGCCGGTGTCCCCCGTTCCCACGGGATCAGTGCTGCTATTCCCTCCGTCTCCGCGTGGATCCCGGCGCGGGTCCCGCGCGCTTTGCACGTGTCCCCGCGCGCCGGGGCCCCGGACCAAAGCACCGGCTCCGCTCCAAGTGCCTGGGCTCCGGGCTGGGCTCCGGAGCCGCCGCGGCAGCCGGTGCCGCTTCCTCCCTCCGCCGCCCCCGGGGGCTCCAGAGCCTTCAGAGACAAATTATAAAGTTTCTAAGAAGAATTGGGGCGTTCGGGGACACGTTCGGCTTCTCCCTCCGCTCCGGGTGCCGTCACCCTAATGGGCTGTCCCCAAGGGTGCGGGGACAGCGGGGATGGGGTGGCCCTGGGCGTCGCCGTGGCTCCCCAGGCCCTCTGTGGCCGCCTGCTCTCATGGTTGTCCCCAGAACTGAGGGACTCGGATGTCCCATGGGTGGTGGCATCACCAGCCCCGGGGCCTGTCCCTAACCTGGTGCCACCTCTCCAGGCGTGGGGGCTGTCCCCAGGTCCCTGCGGACCCCACACTGATGGTTGTCCCCAGAGCGGTGGCGGCTTCCTGCCCTCCTCTTGATCCCCAGGCCCGTGGACCCCCATGGCGGCCCTGGTGCCACCTCCGGGCCTGGTGCCACCTCCAGGCCTGGTGACAACCCCCGGCCTGGTGACAGCCCCAGGCCTGGCCCGGGCCTAGCGGCGGTCGCCCTGGCAACGGCCCCTCGGTTGCCGCGGCAACGTCTCCCGCCAGGCCCCGCGGGGACGCCCGTGGCCCCGCCCACTCCCCCGGGGCCGCGCCGCGCTGGTGCCTCTTCTCCATGGCAACCGTGCAAGTGCGAACGGACAGGAGGACTATCCAATCAGAGCGCGCCCACGGCGGGGCGGGAAAGGAAGACACCGCGCTCTGATTGTATTTCCCGCCGCCAGGGGGCGGTGCGCAGCGGTGAAGGACAGCGGCGCGCGGCCAATCGGAAGGGGAGTGCCCGCCTCGCGCCTCTGCTTGGCCCAATGAAGCGCGAGGGCCGCGCGGAGCGGGCCAATGGCGGCGCGGCATGGGCGGGCCGTCGATGGCGGGCCGCGGCGTTCCGGAAGCGGAGGGGGCCGGGTGGG
>PTEX01000556.1:73757-90571 GCA_003342815.1 Eudromia elegans | reverse complement strand
GTCTAAGTGTCGCCTGGGTTTGTGGTTCCTTCGGCCAGGCGCCGCACGTTCCGAGAGGGGGAGAGCAGGGTGCACCGACCCGCCGCCCTCCTCGCCCTCAGCCCATCTCCTTCCACTGCTTGTAGAACTCCAGAACGTTTTTGATCTCCACGCTGGCGCCGGCGGCTGCCTGCAGGGCAGACTGCAACACACRCACGTGTGGGGCGGGTTATTTTCCGCATGTGCTGCCAAGAGGGCTCCTAGATCCTCCTCCTAGATCCTTCCCGGCTCCTGCATTGCCAGACCCAGCTTTTCATGGCTAAAAGGCCTATTTCCCGTCGTGCTAATGCTGCTCTAGGCAGCTCGGGCACCAGAGCCCGCACAGTGGTGCCCGTTAGTGCCCTCCCTCCTCCCCAGGGCACTCTGCACCACAGAAGCAGGAGGCAGAGGGGCCTTAGAGAAAACAGGAGCAGGATCCATGACTTACGAACGACATTTGGGAAGTCCAGCTGAGCTACTACCCAAGAAAACACCAAAACCACCCGGGCCCAAAGGAGCAGAGCTCAACCTTGCTGGGCAGCAGGAAGGTGCCATTCAGCCACCGCAGAGCGCTACCGACCTGCATGGGCACGGAGAAGGCGCTTGGGTCCTCCAGCTGAAAGCCCGTGATGATGGTGACCATGCCCGTGGTGTCGTCCTCTCCACTCGCCTGGGACACCGTGAGCTGTTTGCAGCTGTCCAGTATTTTATAGAGGTTCCTGCCACGGGAGAGGAGCGGGGCAAGCTCAGAGGGGAGGGCACCTCGGTGCGCAAACGGTGCCGGTTTCGCGGCCGCTCGGGAGGACGCGCCGAGAGAGGCCGGTGCCGTTGCCCACCGAGGGCTTCTCCGAGACCGCTCCCGGCCCCAGGCGTGTTTGGCGCTGTGGACACACAGATGCACGTGCCTCACGCTCCCTTTAGGGAATTTTCTAGTCACCCACAAAGCACCAAATCACTGGTGCTGCGCAGCCAGCCCCAGTGCCAACGCTTCTGCCCACATCCAGCCGCCGGCTGGGAATTCAGATCCAGACCCCTCCAGGTGCTGCAAACCTTACCAGGCATCTAAGTCTTGTCTCTTCAACTTGTGCCTCTCAAAGCTCTTCCCAACATCTTTCTGGCAACGGATGTACCTAAGGAGAGGTCGGAGTCACTGAGCCCACGTGGACACGATCCCACCAACGGCCCCAGCACGCCCGGGGAGAGGCAGAGCTCCATTCCACACACCAGGAAGGAGCTGCAGCTCCTGCCACCCCTCACCAACAGCAACATCTCCCAGCTGAGGAGCAACTAGGAGAGTGCCTAGGGAACCACCTCCCTAATCTGCTTCTTCATGACCATCCCTCTCACCAGGTGCTTCCCTGGGGCCTCGGCTCTTTCCTGGTCYGCTCCTCACTCTGCTCCTCAGGATACCAAGCACATTCCCAACAYTTTCTTCCATCCCAAACACACCCAMCCYAAGACCCAGCGCCACGCGCCTCGCTCTCCCCTCTCACCTGTTTCCCTTTTTAAATTCCGCCTCCAGGTATCGGATGCTGTCCCGAGCACCCGCGTTCTCCTTTTTCAGGAAGTCCAAGCCATCGATCACTAACAGACAGAAAGCAACAAAAACACACAGGGTTTACGGCTCTGCTCCGGCGAGCGAACCCAGACGTGGCAAGAACTCCACGTCCTGCKGAATCGCCCCCGATTCAGGGCAGGAATTGCCGCTGCAGGAGGCGGATGAAGCTGTTTGAACTCCGCTGGACTCCAAGCGGGCAYCGCAGATGAACGAGGCCCCAAAAGGGACACGTCCAAACGGTGTTTCCTGCTCCTGCGGTGGCAAGGGACCACGGCAGCAGGATGGGAGCAGCCACCTTGGCCCAGGAGGCTTTTCTTCCCAGCAAAGCTGGAAGGAGGGGGACGGCCGGCGCGGCTGCTTGACACAGAGCCYCCCTACCTGTCCGGGGAATGATGATGATGAACCTGCCGCTGGCTGCCAGCTGCTTGACGACAGCCAGGTGCTGGCAGAGGGCCTGGGTGTCCGGGACGAGATACGGAGACATCGCAGACTGCGCCTTGGGCTGCTGGAGACTTCCCTCCAGCTGAGACACCTCCAGCTGAGATACATGCGGAGAGAGGGACCTGCTCAGCACTTATGCCAAAATAAGAGCTGAACGAGGTCAAGAAAGCCCCGGCACTGCTCCCCCAGGCCCTTCCCAGCACACCGAGGTTCAACCAAGGAGCACAAGACCATGGGGTACACGTGAGGACAGCGGGGTAGTTGCAGCCCACCCRTCCCTTCTGTCTTGGCAGGACAGARGAACCACTTCCATGCGGGATGGGAGCAGGGAGCGCTTCCCTTCTCGGGGCCACACACACTTCAGCCAGCAGCCCTGGCTGTTTTCAGCTTGTCAGCAGCAGCTCCTACCTGCAGCCGGAGCTGAGCCATGTCTCTCATCAACCTGTTCCGACGAGCTTCCTCTGCAGCCTGGCCACAAAAACAAACTTCCAAATCAATTAGCAGGAAACACATAAGCTGACAGTAACACACAAAGCRAAGGACAGGCTGAAAAGGGAACATCTGAGAAGCCTAGAGGACGGTGGGAGCGAGACTTCCACCTCCAAACCACAKGGTAACCTAAGGGGTATCGCACCAACCGCCAACTCACCATGTGAAACTGGGCTTGGGCCTGGTGCAGCAGGCTGTCCTGCTCTGCCTGCGCTATGCTGATGAAGATCCCGAGCTCCGCGTTGAACTGCAGGATGCTGCCTTGCAAGCGGGTAATGAAGTGGCCGAAGCTCCGAATGCAGCAGATCCGAACGACAGACTGCAGGGAAGCAGACAGTCACCAGCCCCATTCCCGCTGCAAGGCACAAGCTGAGGGAAACGCAGCTAGGGCCAAACCTCAGCGCTTGCCCTCGCTCACCTCCTCCACCGTCGAGAAAATGGGTCGGTCCTGCTCAAAGTTAAACCTCTTGTGTGCGGTTTTCAGAGGGGGCAGATTGCGCAGGGCCACGTCTTCGGGCAGCAGCAGGTTGGTGCTCGGGTCTGGGAGCTCGSAGTCACTCAGCATGTCCTTGACTTCGTTACCCAGGGCCAGCCCTGCAGCACAGAGGGTACAAAGGGGCAACGTCTAACGACTGCTGGGACTGAAGAGGCAGAACACTTGAAGGGACGTGCATAAGGAACAAGGGTAGATTTTAAGCAGGCTATGCTTCTGTTGTGAGCATGTATTGGGTGAGGGACACAAAACGGCCACCCAAAATACTGTCTCAAGTGACCTGCTGAGGTGCAGCACCCCAGGGAACTAGTGTGCAGGGCTAGTGCTCCCCTCCTTCCAACAGCGGAGCTCTCCCTCCAGGATCTGTCAGGCACCATGGATAACAAGGCTGGCTGAAACGCCGCATTTCCACTGTTTTCTCCAGTACCTGATTCCTGCAGGTCTGCAGCGGAAGGCAGAAGGTTCAGGAGCACAGACAGCCTGTTCCACAGGCTCTGAGAGCTCTGCAAGAATGAAACACAACAGGGCACAGRAGGCATCAGGACAGATGTGGACGACAACCAGGCCCCTCGGGACCTTCTGCACATCTGTTTGTAAAAATGCTTTAGAAACAGTAAACTTCACAATGCTTCCTGAGGTCTAAATTAGCTTAACTCCACTGGCAGAGCATGGAAGCATCACTTTGTACTGTGGAGCTGGGACAGGGCCAGGGGTTCCAGAAGGCTCTGGACATCCCAGCACAGGAGAGCGGAACGTCTGCACCCACCAAGTCTAGCTCCTACCTGTGCACACATGATGATGAGGTCCGTGTTCGTCCTCAGCCAGTCCAGGAACACCTTGACAGTGGGAAGCAACCCTTCGTTGGTCACGATCTCTAGCTTCTCCTGCAGGGATCGCTCATTCCTGCAGGATTTGTTGCTTGAAATGCTTTCTTCGGAGTCAGATACATCATCTGGAAGACGAAGGGAAAAGCAGGATGTTAAACCCCTTGAGAAGCAAACCCTCCTGGTATGAGGACAGCACTGGCTTGAACTCCTGTGTTCCTCTCCCTCCCAAAAGCAGTTCCTCRTCCTCTGTGCTGTCAACAGGAGGATCTTCACAGTTGTATCTGACTTCTCCTACAGGGAAGGCCTCTAAAATCAACCTGGGAAAACCYGGCAAGCAGCCAGGCCCTGCGGCAGCCTCGGAGCCTCGCAGAGGGGACAGGGGAGCCGCAGGACCCAGCGCGAGGACGGTGCCGCTGCCCGTGGTGCCCAGAGCCAGCGGCCGCCGCGCCGGTCGCCGCGCCAGCCTCCACACAGGACAGGAGCAGCAGCTCACCAGGCCGTTTTACCAGCCAGGGAGTGCCCTGCACTTCATACCTTGCAGACCCACAGACCCAAGGAGCTCAAGGGCAGCTGCCAGGACACAGTAACTTACCTGGATGAATCTCCAGGGCAGCTGAGTGACCTGTGGTCAAGGTAGCAGCCAACTGAGCATCCACTATGTGTTTTGCTGCTTTATTTTCCCTGCCCAGTCACTTCTACCTATTAGCAGAGCAATTKGGCTTCAGCAAGCCCTCCGTATCCAAAGGGAAGCAGCAATTTATTCAGAAACCATCCTTGGCAGGAGGCTACAGGCCTTATGTTTCCTTCAACTTTAAAGACAGGAAAGGGCTGTCCTAGGTTTGAGAAAGCCCAGCTGAAGCAAGGGGAATGTAAACAAAAAAAAAGGCACATGGGTCAATCGAACCTCCCCATCTACATTTATGAGGCCACCAAGGCCACACTATTCAGCTGCAGTCCTGGAGCGGCAACATCTGTTTAACCCTCTGCAGTTATAAAGGAAAACATTAAACAGGCCAGAAATCCTTTAGTTTCTTCCTTTACCTTCATCCCCTTCAAGCGGCCGCAAGGCGCTGACAGGAGCCACTCGACACTGACATAACCTGATGCTCCCGCTTCGCCCCTCAGCAAACAGACTGCTAGAGCTTGCAGTTTTCTTTCCAAATTGCAAAACAAACATCACTCCGAGGCAGAACCTCTGGTGCTTACCTTGCTCTGCCAAGCCGGGCTTCTCCAGATCCCCGTTGACGCAGGGCTTGCTGTCCACGGCAGCCCTCAGGCCGGGCGGCTCGCTGGTCGGTTTCAGGAGGATATTGCTAAAAGTGGGAGCCAAGCGAAAGCAGCGCTTGGTCTGAAAGAGCTGGGTCGACATGGCCTGCAGGTTGCTGGCTATGCTGGCGTCACTAGTGCTCAGGGAACCCGGCCCGTTGGTTGCTGGATCCGGGGTCTCGAGTTTAGAGATGCTTGGGCTCTTAGAGTCCCCCAGCCCRCTGCCATCCACACCGTTTTTTAAGGCCTCTTCGGGCCCACTTTTGCCYCGGCCACCTCCCTCCTCACCCGGCTCATCCTCCATGTCCTCTAAGTCAGAACGGGACTCTTGGCTGTTCATGTCTGAGTCTGTCTCCACATCAAAAGCAGCTTCTGCCTCCTCGTCGCTCTTCTCGGAGCCACTTTCAGAGCCATCGCTGCCCTTTGTGGAACCCTGGCTAGAGTCAGAGTCAAAGCCCTCGCTCAGGTCGCTCTCGTCCACCTTCTGGGGGTGACGGCGGCGGCGCAGGCAAGACAGGCGGGAGTATTTCTTGCTTTTTTTGCAGTCGTTCTTCTGCTGTTCTTCACCGGGCTGGTGATTGGCCAAGGCAGCCTCAGCTTCCTTCTCGATGGAGTTCAAGGGCTCCCGTGGCTCCTGGTCATCTGCGGGGATTTAAAACGAGAGCACAAGGTAGAAGAGGCCTCACGTGCAACACAAGCTGGTTGCCAGTCCTGAGCCCAGGGATCAAGCCGTGCAAGTTTCAGCCACCGCTTCCATTACYGTCTTCTGCTAGAGAAGCAGCAGCAGTTCAAGAAATTGAACAGCCACCTCTATARAGAGGCAATGGGGCAGAGCCAGCTCACCTTGTCCCTGTCCCCTTACCTGTGCCATCACTCTGAAAGGCTGGGACTGGATTTTCCCCCTCTTCCAGCTCTGCCTGCAGGCGAATATTGACGTGGTTTATCAGATGAGAGAAGAGGGCCAGCGTGAACGCGATGGCTGCGCTGTACTGCTTTGAACCTGCAACAAGGATGAACATGAGGGTGAAGGAGAGCAGCTTGCCCACCGGTCCACAGCACCCACGCCACGCAGAAGAKCTGGTCCTAACTAAGAGGAACACCAAGCGCGAGTGATTTCTGCTCATGAAAGTGCTGAACAACACACTGATTACCTGCCCTCTTGAGGCTGTGAACRCTCATGAGGCAGATGATGACCATGCGGAAGATGAGGAGATCRGGGAGGAAGGAATAACCACTCTCATACTCTTCTTCATCTTCACTAGTTGAGTTCAGATTAGGAGGAGAAGGCAGGTAGAACAAGCACAGGTTGAAGTCCTCCAGCACAGACTGGCAGAGGGATGTCAGCTCGGAATCCAGGGAGCTTAGCCAGAGGGAAAAATAAACAGGGATTATTATTCAGCTCCTGGCAACCTCTGGGTGGAAACTGAACCGAAACTGGCAGAGGTTTCACTTAGGTCATTTAGCACTAGACATGATAAAGCACTGAGGAAAGCACTGCARGCAGCAGAAGCTATGGGAAGCAAGCAAGATGGATCAGATTATGGTTTTCCTCTCCAAAACTGCTAATCTAAAGACAAATGAGAAGTGGATGCCTTCCCTGCACAAAAGGGAGCAAGTATATGGAGGGACTCAAATATTCACTCCCAGGCCTAGGGTGATACTTCTGCAGAATGAACAAACACAGCCCCCCACCTACACTAGAGCACAGAGGAGCTCAGAAGCTCAGGGCTCAACTGCTGGCTCAATTTATCTAGAATTGCAAAGTATTTAACCCTTTAACACTTCAGCTTCCCTTGAAAGGCGATCATCTTCACACACTGCAAGGTGAGAGCGCTTTCTGAGGGTTGGATTTTTTGGCAGGAAGACCAGCACAGGCACTGCTGTCCTGCAGGGAAGGTACCCCTTCCATTTGTAAATTCCCACTGCTAGGAATTATCMAGAGGAGATACCACGTGTTGTAGCCTTACCTGCTTTTTGGCTGCAAAAGGCTCTGCAGGTACATAAAGCTCACCAGCAACCTCTTTATGTCTTTGCATCTAAAAAAAATTAAGGATAAAACACTGTATCCCACCACAGAAAGAGGGGAGGTTAACAGAGCTCTATTAATAAGCTAAATAGAGTTGTAACTGACACCTGCATTCCGAGGTAACACAGCCASTTTAGATGCTTCTACTTCCCACCAGTGTATTTCAACTCTCATCTACAGGCACCAGCTCAAAAGGAGAGTGGGAGGCCCCTCACCTCAATCTCTACCAGCTTTTAGGTTGTGATCTCAGGAGAGAAACTAAGAGATCAAGCATGAGATCTGCATTGGGGCTAGTTAAAATAAATGAATAACAAAGGAAAAAACTCTCTAATTCTGGGAGCCCTCACTGCCTTGGAAGGGCCAGGAAGCTCTTGTCCAAAATGGCTTTACTCTCTCCCARGGGAGGAAGGCGATGGCTTTGCAAGCCCTCAGCCTGCAGCCCTTCCCCTTTTGGGGCCTTTTACCGTTTCTTGCTTGGGGACAGCTTCCTGGTTTCACACTTTTTCAGCTGGTGATACATTTTGGCCGCTTTGTCGTAGAGCCGCTTCAGGTTCCCATAGGCACCTTCGAAGGACACTTCAGACTGGATGCTGAGACACCAAAAYAGAACACATCAAGGGTTACTTTGCCACAGGGCTGCTCGCATTTTATGGCTTTACTTCACCAGAAAGATATCCAGGCAAATAAATACCAAGGCAGGTACCCAGTGTTGTTGTTTGAACACGCTGGCGTACTTAACTCCCCCTGATGTCTGCGAATGCCACTCCAGGAYGCGCTGCGGCTCCGTCCGCAATGTTTACACACCCGCATGGACACACTTACAAATCCAAATTCCACCCCCTTGCTGTGCTGGGAACCTCACAGCAGCCCCCTGCAGACTCTCTGTCCCAAGCACAGGGTCGCAGGGGGAAACCGGCCCTCCAAGCACAGCCCCAAGGGCCTGTTCAGCAACCAGCACGACAGTTTGGCTCGACCAGGACGTGCTCTCACCATCAGTCCTGCTCAAGGGTGAAATAACCCCCCTCCGCTCTTCCCCATCACCCTGAAACTCATGACTAGAGGGTCACCAGCCCAAAGTAAAGGAGAAAATCCAGTAGCAGCAACCAGAGTGCCTCGATTCCCCTCAGGAAACAAGGAGATGCTCCCGGGCACTCACCAGCGTAAGTAGCAATAAGTGGCTTCCACATTGTAGTATTTGCTCCCCGCCAGTGTCCCCAGCTGATTGAAGGGCATCCCTGCGACGCAAGAGAGGGACAAGGGAATCAACCTGCAATTCTCCATCGTGTCCTGCGAGAAAGCAGACCCTTTCCTTCTCACTACGCTCCAGGCAGGAGGGAAGGCAGGTGGCACATGCAGCACCATAGCTGCAGTCCAAAGGTCYGGCCTACTCCATCCTTTAGCCACTTAGCCTTTCCTCCTCCCCATTTTACAGTGGTTTTAGATCTTCTCTACCTTCTTGCTGGGTGTCTGCAGAAGAAAGAGCAAACAATTCCTCCTCCTCAACGAGCACATGCCCTTGACCCCAGTATGTTGTGTTTCTCTTGGCCTGGATGACATCTTATCAGCATCCGAGTGCTCGGTCCCAGCCAACCAAGCCACCTAAGCGTTGGTCAGTGACCGATTTGGGGGATCAGACACAGCAAACAACTCGGAAGAGTCTCCCAAAGACAAGGTAGCAAAAATCTTCTTCTGGAACTGCTTCCTTTTAAGATAAGACAGGCACTCAGCTCTTGCCATGGTGTACTCGGGTGAAATAATCACTTAAAGGAGAGAAGATTTCTTATTGCGGCTGTTCCTGTTAGAACAGGGAATGGGCAGTAATGTTCTCCTGCCAGCAAGGGCCAGAGGGAGCAGCCCTGAGGCACACAAACATTTTACCCCATCCATGGGGGGTTCAAGCTTCTTGGAATTAACCAGGTGGGAAAGCAGGCATCCTTGGAGCAGAACAGCTTTCTTTAGCTCCTCTCCCTGCCTATCCTGCTAAACAGAGAGTCTCACAGAAGGAACTACCCCTAACCAGAGAACAAAACCACTCCCCTCTCAGCAACCACATATAAGCCTGATCAGAGCAGTGTCCCAGAATATTGCTTTTCAGTTACAGCAGCATGACTCAAACAAGGAAAATTCACGGTAACTCACTCACCAATTTGTGGGGCAACAGAAAGTGCTTGATAGTAAAACCGCTCAGCCAGCAGCTCTGTGTCCACACCTGCAAGCTCATTCTGATAGCGAGCTGAAAGAAAGAGCACACAACACACAGGAGAAATCAGGAGCCACTGTCTTCTCTTTTGCGGAGACAGGCACTTTCCTCACGGATGAAACATCCCACAAATCCAGAAACGACGGCCAAGTCRACAAACCCACCAAGGGGGAAGCGCTCTTGGCCAAACACAGAAATGCACGGGGCTCCCAGGACAGTTTGAAATGCTTCAGTTTTACCTGCACATCACAATCCTTGCTACTCGAGGCAGAGGGGACATCTCTCAACACTCGTGCGGTGCACAAGCAAAAGGAACACCATCTACTGCTCCATGCATTAAATGCTGATTCATTCATCCTCAAAATAACTCAGTGCTGCGCTCCACTTTCCAGCACCTCAAGCAGACCATATCCTACTAGAGTGCAGTGTGAAAYTGGAAGTCAGTTCACTTAATAAGATGTCTTAGTGTCTAGACTGGGCCTTACCAACCATTACCCTTTTCCAGTAAGGGGAGGCATCTTGAAAACTGTCGGTGACAGGAYTGCAAGGAGGGGAGCACAGTTTTCTCCTGCTGGTCAGGTAGGTCATTCCCTCTGCCCCTACACRCCACTCACTTGCCCTGCATTCTTCAGCTGATCCACACGAGCAGTGATGCCAAAACAGCTCTCAAGGACTCGAGGGCTGCTGTGCATCAAGCACGTGTGCCCAGGCCACGCTCCAGAYGGCTGCTTTTCACACACCTACGTTTCCCCTCTGCCTTCACACCCACGTGTTTGTGCCCAAGCAAGATGCTGACACCCTGCGGGGCAGGGACATCTGCTCCGCAGAGSATGACACAGGGCCAGATGCTCGCACAGAACACGGGGCTCTGCAGAGCCCCATCATGCCGGAGTAGCCCGCAGCATTGTCCAACAAATCCCATTTTCATTCATGCTTACGCTGGTGACAGTGCTCTGCAAGGCAGCCTTAAAGCAAGCCTGAGCTGGGAAGTCGTCCCGTTTCCAAGTTTCCTTTGCGCTGTCCAAGCGACACAAATAAAGTCTAGGCTTCCATTCTTACATGGCCACAGTTGTTTGCCAGTAGCCAACTCGTCATCTACTGGCACAAACCCAAAGCTTCTGCAATGTGCAGCAGCTCGCTTATCCATGATGTTTCCACCCTACACCAGCCACTGACAAACCTGTCCAAGAGAAACCGACATCTGCAGGCGACTACAGCAGCTCAATAACAACCTCGGAATCAGCAGGCTCTGCAGCCCTGTCTTTTACGCACTGGGGTTGTAAGGATGCTGCTGCTCTTACCTAGATCTCCCAGATAAACCAGACATCTGTGACATGCCATCTGTGCCCACTCCATCTCCTTCTCCGATGCAGACACGGGTTTCTTGCAGCCTACACAAGAAAGTCAAGGACAAAAACATCACATAGACCATTGGGGAAAGGAGGTGGAAAGACCCCCGAGCAGCCTGTGCCCGAGACGCCCAACGTTTCAGTAGGTGAAAACAGAGATCTCATGTTCAGACCACAGTGCTGGCTGCAGCCTGGGGTGTCTCGTAGGCCTAGAAAGGTTCCTCCTTGCTGCCAAGTACGGTGGCACCCGGCAGCGACGTTCGGCCTGGAGGGAGCTGCCCTGCGTGGGATCAGTGCGATTCGGCGCTGCACGRCCCCCACGCTGGCTGAGCACAAAGGGAGAGGGGAAGTTAAGCGAGCAAAAATCAGGAAGGGAAAGAGGGGCTGGAGAGCGTCCCTGCCTGAAAGATGCCCTGTCGGCCCCAGAGAAAACAGCAACTCGGAGGGAAGGGGCACAAGGAGAAGGTTCCTGCCAGCTGCCCGGGCTAACTCGAGCCTCCAAACACGACTCAGTTCCTGGGAGGGGCTGCCGCTGGCGGGACGCTCTCCCCCCTCCCCAGGTAGCGACAGTGAGCGCTCAGCCCGCGTTCCGTCTTCCTGTTCCACTGTCTGTAGGAGAAAAGCCTCACAAGCAGAAATCCCAAGGGAAGGTATTTCCGAGAAGCCCGGCGCTGTCTGACCTGCTTCCCTCTCGGCTTAGTTTMAAAGGAAGGAAGTGCAATCTGGATTAAGGGACCATTGAGGAATGACACAGGCTTTGCAGGAGCCACATCAGCCACCCAGCCGGGCCCACGGACACGGGGGGATCCCATTTGGCTCTGAATCCCATTTCCATTACATAACGGCCAGGTTTTGGCCCCCAATTCATGTTTCAAAGGTGGTTCCTCCACATGCATTGCTCCTGCGTTCTCAAGGTTTCATCATTCACGTCTCCGCTGCATCCACACACATTAAGCAACCTGAAGGAGCAGATTCTTCTACCTGCAGCCACACATCAGAGCACAACCCAGCTGGAACGTGCACTTCGAGGATCTATTAATCCCGCAGCACCAAGCTACATTCCTCAAAGCAACAGTTGCCAGGGACATCTGCCTTGTAAAACGACATTTCAAAGCTGATCATGATACAATCGTCTCCCAGAAGCTAAGAATAGGACACGAGCACCTAAAATGTCCTGTTGCTGAAGACATTCTAACGTTTTTATCCCAATTTCTTTGTTGTCTTCCCCCCGCCAGCTTTAAAAACGTCAGTTAAACTCTTGCTAATAGAGCTCACAAAACTTGGATCTAAGTGAACAGGGTGTTCTGACACAATCCACTGATTTCTAGAGCCTATTCCCACAAAAGCCTTGTTTTCTACTTAAATTTATTAAAATAATCTGTACAGCCAGGARAACTCTTCCAAAATTCCATCATTTAATGAGGCTGCTTAAATAAGAAGTCTGTATCACCAAATGTTYACTACAGCATTTCCTACAAGCACTTTTTGACACCTTTCAACCCTTCTTGTGTGCCTCAGTTCAAATATTAAAAGTGAAAAAGAAAAGCCATGGAAAAGAGCACAGGGYACACGGGCTCTTCTGGAAGGGGCTAATCAGAAATGAAGGGAATCCCTCCAATCCTAACCCAAGGGTGGCCTGGCAGGAGGGGGAGCCACCAGGAGCACGGCGGGATGAGCACTAACCTATGAGCGGGTCCGTYACGTGGGTCCAGTCAATACAGCACTGCAGCTCCAGTTGATAGTGGGACTGGATGTAGAGGAGAAGGTGCTGGTAGAATCCTATGCCGGCRATCAGGTGAGTCCGGTAGGCACACTCCAGGGTGCTCCGGCTGTGAATGTGCTGCAGGGAAGAGCTCGTGTTAACGCGACCCACGGAACATTTAAGACTGGTAGCCCAAGACAGCAGCTCTCTCGGTTGTAATTTCTGCACATTTGTACCTCTTTTGGCTCAAAAATRTGGAATCCGGTGCTATTTACTAAGGGTCAAAGTAAGGAGAAGCACTTGTGGCAAGGAAGAATAAAAAGACACATCTGGTTGGAGTGCACCTTAAATATGTTCAGACAACCAGATCACCAGGACAGAGTTCTCAACACTAGAAGAAAAACCTAAACATCAGTGTCTGGAGTATTTCCCAGTGATCAACTTTGGAAAAACCCAGTGCTTCGTCAGTGCTGATAAAGCACCTTAAGACATCGCTGGCATTCCCTTGACATGGAGATAGGCCTATTTGGAAGACGGAAAGACAAAAATAAAATGTAAAAAAAGCTGAAAYACCCTCTGCACTTGCAGCTCCCTGGGTAGATCGTTAGAAATTACCTGCCCACAGGTAGACAGAAAGTGTAAGTCAGCTCCATGATTAAAATGCAGGCGCTCCCGGCTGCCTGCCCTGTGTTCAGACCACAACTTCCCCAGGCAAATGAAGACTTGGTCTGACCATCGTGTGGCCAGAGACTCTCCCCGGCAGCAGCCGCGGATACCTGCCTTTTTATTGGTTTTAATGAGCTGGATAACTTCATAGTAAACCTTCCTCCAGAGCAGTTCCTCTGCTTTTCTCCCATAATCCACGGGATGCAGGAACATCAGCTTCACACACAGCTCCCGCAGCCTGAGACAGAGAGCAAGGAAGGACGATTGAGCTACAGCGGCCTCCAATACAGCGAGGAAGAGGAAAATCCAAAAGATTACTAAGGATGAGCTGGGCCAGCTGGTGATGGAGCAGCCTGTGGCACTGCCACGCGGTAGCGGCTGGAAAAGCCCTAAGGCGCAGCCGTTACCCAGCATCAGCAGCTCTCTAACCAGCACTCATGCCCAAAGTTGCCTAAAATGACAGATAAAACACGCCACCATTCTTTCTAATCCTTCCGCTAAAAGCTGCTAAAAAAGATTCCATGCACAGGTAGGAAGTGCCTTCACCCATAGAGATATTTGAAGGTAACTGCAAGGAAGTCATTAGCCAATGTGAAGGGGACTTATTTGTCTTGCAACAGCGCTCGRGAAAGCTTCTGGCCATAGACATGGACTCTGACCAGGTACATTCAAATACAGACCTCAAGTGCGGCCTCTGCTCCAAAAACCTGGAGAAGTCCTTRGCCAGTGGGTACAACTGCTGATCCCGGGCATTTTTTCCAGGTCAAATATAAAGGCTAAACCCTCTGCCCAGACTTACTTGTTCCTCAAGCTGATGTTCTCAGGCTTGAACACCTCCTGATACGCTGCCTTATTGCCAAGGATGAGGTCCAGCCGATGAACAGCCTCCACCACCGCTCTGCAAAGCGACACAACGAGCATCACAAGGGCACCTTATCCAGGAGGACTTTATCACAACTGGAATCTCTGCACGGAGCCACAGTGGCCTCGTTAACTCCGTCCTTAACGAACTGCAGCACACGGCCAACATGCCAATTTCAYTTCTGCATGATATTTTGAAAAGCTTAGGGAAAGAAGCAGAGTTCTGTATAATTTAATATTTTGTTTCAAACAGCCATTATCACTACCTGCGTGGTCAGAATCGCCAAATAATTCTACAGGAAAAAGTGGAAAATGCAAAATTATTTCTMCAGGAAAAGAGGTCAGCAGCTCCGTGTGGAAACCACGGCCGTTTGCAAAGGACAAACTCCTCGGTGACGCTCAGGCGCCCTGGCCTGCCCAGCACGAAGCAGATGCTGAAACCAGCAGCTCTCCCTGCAGAGGAGCCCGGCGCCTTTGGATGCTCCTTCCTCAAAGCAGCAGAAATTCTCCAAAAAAGGCACCCACTGCAGGAGGAAGAGTGCGGAGAGAGGAAAACCTTCCCCATCCACTCAAGAGGGGAAAATTTCATGAGGTTGAAAGAGCTGCTCCCTAAATAACCACGAAGAACCAAGTACAGAGGGAGAATCGCACGTGGGGGGCTGCTATGAGCCCCAATATTCGCATCTGCTCTCAAGTGTCTCTCACAGGGCCTGAAGGGCCTTTGCAAGCTCTGCCCAATGCCCTCAGACCCTCCCAGAACAGGGAAAATGCCTTTTTAACCTAAAGAACTAATTGCTGTGGGAGGCAGAGCGGCCAGCGGGGAGCTGGAGGGCGACCAGAAGAAAATGGAAGTGCTGATTCACTGGGATACCGGAGAGGTGCAGGAAATCCCTGCTCTTCCATTCCCGAAACAGGGAGACCCCGCAGCTTCGAGGGAGCCTTAAAGCTGCTCTCTGTGCTCCAAAGCAGCAGCTGCTGTGCGCTCCATGTCACTCCGATGTCTCCAGGCGGGAAACKATCTCCTAGAGCCTCCAAGCATAGGATACCTACGTCCCAGGCCACAGGCGACCTGCAGGACGGGGATGGCACCCAAACCTACCCGCACACTCTTGTGTGCGGGTTAAGGGCCCTCAAAGGCCCCACGCTGGCTCCTCTTCCCACGTTTATTAAATTTGGGGTCCTTTATGGGCACACGGTTCGAGTGTCCTCTCTGTTCGTTAGTGCTTACCTATCAAGTCTCCACCCAAAACAGCTAAAATGCTTTTTTATACCTAAAAGAGCATTGCAGAGTCTCACCAAAGGATCTGGCCAAGTTCAACAGCAGGAAAACTGTGTCTCGACACCGCCCGGCATGACCCTACACACGGAAACCCAGCAAAGACCCCGCGAGAGCAATGAGGGAAGGGGCCGCTGCGAGGATACGGAGGGTCGGGAGACAGAGTCGTTCCAGACTATTTGGAAACACCAACGAGGAGAGGTCGAGTGCGCCCAGATTAAAATGCAGCTCAGCAATTTGTGCCCTGGGTGGCCCGAGACCACGGGCTAAGTTAGATGCAGAAGTTAAGGAGCCAAATTTTGTCTCCGCACCCGTTTTGGTGCTTGCTATGTGTAAACCTTGCTCCAAAGCGCTGAGGGAGCAAATCAGAGCCCAGGCTATTAAAAGAAGCAAGAGCAGCAGCTCGCGCCAAGCACAGCCCGGCGCCAAGTCCTCCTCGGCCACGCAGGAAGGGATCCAGCACTTCCCTCTGGTGCCGCCACCGGGACACGGGCAAGAGCAGCAGAACGGCAGCAAGGGCTGCGAAATCCAAACATCTCAACGGAACCCAGGGGAGGAAAAGTTTGCAGAGGCTTTGGAGTCAGCAAAGCACTGGGAACACCGGACTCACGCAGAGCGGATCCCTAAGCTGACACCGAAGATCTGACACTGCTCAGGTCGGAAGCCTGCMAGGAGACCCGGCAGCTCCACGGGGAGGAAGTCCAGGACCGCTGCAGATGTTACAGAGGCTGCAGCAGAACAYTATACACGCTAAAGGAGACGACAGCCCTCCCTTGGAAAACAGGAGCCACTGCATTTGACCACAAGCCTTGCAAGTAAAATCATTATTAGAGTGATAACCTAAGACCCAAGTGCAGGGGGCAGCTTCTGCGAAGCACGTTAGGGACCTAGGAACAAATCCAGAGGTTTAGGCAAGGCTCTGACCACGCTCCCCAGAGGGAGATGAAGCTCTCCCTGTTTTACTGAGGAGGTTCCCAAGGAGGAAAGGACATTCCCAATGTCACAGAGTGGATGAACAACTAGAAACGGAGCCTGGAAACGGAGCCCAAACTGTGTCTGCTGCCCTCCCATCGCGCTCCTCTGGGAAGCACGGGGGCACTCCTGAACCTCCAGCTGGAATCYGCTCGGCACGAGCACGCTTGGGGAAACAGAGGCAGCCGGGGCAGCACCCGGGCTGCACATGGGGCACCGCGGACGGACAAGGCACGCACACGTCCTCCCTCCGCCCGCCTGTCCTCACCCCCTGGACGCCCCACAGCCCCCTGCCCTTCCCCACACGCCCCAAGTCTTCCCTGGACTCCCCTCACACACTTCCTCCCCTTGGCCGCCCCCTTATCCCTGGGATCTCCCTCCGATCCGGCCCCCGCATCCCCAGTGCCCTCCGCGTCACCCCCAGACCCCGCAGAGCCCCTCGCCGCCCACCCCCTTCCCTCACTAACCCCGTTCTCCCTCCACTCCCCCATCCTCCCTCCCTGCCCCCCAGGGCCTCGCCTCCCTCCGCGCGTCCTTTCCTGGGGCCTCCCCTCCCCACGGCCCCTCTCGCCGCCTCACCGGGCCCCCCTGCGCTGCTCACCGGTACAGCCGCTTCGTGTGCAGCACCTTGGCCTCGGGCTCGCCGCTCTCGCCGGGGGCGCCGCCGCCC
>PTEX01000556.1:61542-72409 GCA_003342815.1 Eudromia elegans | reverse complement strand
TCGTGGCGCAGTCCGCGCAGCTCTTCGGCCTCTACTTCCTGCACGTGGCCCTGCTGGCCACCCAGCTGCCGCAGGAGGCCCTCAAGCTCGTCCCGCTGCTCGCGGGGCTCTTCGCCGTCTCCCGGTAAGCGGCTCCTCGGCGGCCTCTCCGCCCTGGCTCTGGCAATCCCAGACAATTCCCTGCCCTGGGAATCCCCCTTCCCGCAGCAGGCTCCGGCGAAGCCCCGTGGCCGCCAGCGCTCCGGGGCTCCGCTGTGTCCCCTGGTCTGTCCCCGACCGTCCCGCCCGTCTCCAGGCTCATCTACTGGCTCCTTTACGCCGTCAGCCGCTCCTTCCGCGCCTTCGGCTTCACCTTGACCTTCCTGCCGCTCCTGGCCATGCAGCTCTACAACCTGTACGGGATGTTCGTGCTGGAGCCCGACGGGGCCGCGGGCGCCGCCGGGGCCGGCGAGCTCCGGCTCTGGGGCTGAGGGGGCTCCACGGGCCGTGGGGCGCCGGGTCCCCGCGCGGAGCCGGCCCCGTCCCCCTGCACGGGCTGGGAACGCGCTCCGTGCCGGGAGCCTCCTGCAGGAGGGCGGGTGGGGGATGCGGAGCAGCCGGAGCCGCCGGGTCCCGACGCTCCCCCTTGGAGCTGCCCTGGCCCAATAAAGCCYTTCGCCCGCCCGACTCCGGCTCCCGGCGCTCGCCCTGCTGCAGCCGGGCCCCGAACGGCGTTTCTGAGCAGGAGGAAGAGCCAACAGCCCCACGGGGGGACCAGCACAGGCCCGGGAGCCCCGTCCGGGGCAGGAAGCGGCCCTGGGGCTGCAGCGGCCCCCACGGATCCCCGGGACGGGCCGGACATCCCAGCTGGGCCCCTGGTGGGACCGGGGGAAGAGGAACCTCCCTGGAAGGGCAGGAACCTCCCTGGGCTCTGGCCCTGCTCTCGTGCCCGGGAAAAGGGACCCCCGCGACTGCTCCCACAGGAAACCACTCCTAGAAATCCCTTTTATTTGGTCCAAGACCTTCAGTGGTTAGAAGCCCAAAAGCCAGTGGATCCCGAGGCACCAGCCCCGCTCCCATGTGGAAGCCCCCGAGCGAGGCCGGCAGCAGTCAAATCCCTTGGGACAGGGGAAATCCACCCCTTCCCCCCCGTGCAGAGCAACCCCCGGCTGCTCCAGTCCTGTCCCAGCAGGCAGATATGGAAAACAGAGGGAGAAGGGGATGCAGTCCAGGCCTGGGACAGCAGGAGGGAGCAGGACAGAGGGAGGTGACGCAGGGGACAGCAGCGAGCGTTGCTCCGCTCCCCTCTGAGCCTGATACAAAGGGGCAGAGTCCAAACGCAGGCGTCGGAGCCGCCGCCGGTGCCGCCCCGCTCAGTTGATGGGCTCGTAGTCGGAGCGGCGCCGGCGCCGGGCGAGCAGCACGGCGAGGCCGCCGAGCAGCAGCAGCGCCACGGGGGCGCCCAGCGCCACGGCCACGATGGCCACGACGAGCGGCGAGAAGGCGTCCGCGGGCGGCTGCCCGAAGCCCAGCAGGGCCGACCTGCGCGGGGCGGAGGACACGAGTGACACGAGTGACACGAGCAGCACGGGGACGGGCCCCGGCGAGCCCACTCACCAGCTCAGGTAGCGCTTCTCGCSGTAAACGTCGCCGTCCTCGCCGCCGAAGGAGACGTTGAGGGCGCTGACGGAGCAGGCGCCGGCCGGGCGCCCGCCGAAGTAGCCGCGCACGATGGCCGAGGGCGGCAGGGTGCCGTTGGTGGCGTGCAGCGCCTGCGCCCGGCACCGGATGCCGTCCTCGCGCCGGGGCCGGCGGGAGCCGTAGGCCGTCGCCTTCCACTGCAGGAAGCTGAGGACGGCGCCGGGCGCCTCGGCCGCCAGCGCCAGCGTCTGCGCGGGGGCAGCGGGAAGGGACCCTCAGGAGCCGCGGGGCGGCCCCGGAGGCGCCGGCGCCCGCCGCCGGGCTCACCTCGAAGATGGTGGGCGCGTACTCGTCGTCGATGGAGCGCGCCGAGCGCAGCCGCCGCGCCGCCCCCGCCTCCTCCACCGTGGCCACCTCCAGCASGAAGCGGGAGCCGTTGCCCCGCGGGGCCACCCCGGCCAGCACGAACTCCAGCTTGGAGCTGTTGGCCGTGTGCAGGAGCCGGGGCAGGGCCTCGTCGCGGCCGCCGGACTCGTAGGCTGTCACCTGGTGGGGACATTGGCTGTCCCGGGGACGTCGGCCGGGATGTGGGCACCGCGCTGGCGCCGGGGCGGCCGCGTCCCCTCGGGACGTACCCGGAAGGCCAGGCTGCCGTTGGCGAAGGCGGCATGGGGTTCCCCGGCGGGGACGCCCCGGAACTCGGCCRTGAGCGCCGTGCGGTTCAGGGTCTCGTTGACGCTGCCCCACGTGAAGCGGGACAGGTCGTAGGGCGGGTAGGGAAGCTCCTGGGCGCYGGCGGCATCGCGGAGCTCAAACACCTGGGACCGAGCGGGGGCAGAGGGGTCAGGGCTGGCGCCGGAGCTCGAGCCGGGGCCGGCGGCCGCGTGCCCGGCACTACCTTGGTGAAGACGACGGCGCTGGCGTGGACGACGCTGTCGCGGGGCTCGATCCAGACGGCGCCGGCGGGCGCGGGCGAGAGGAGGCGGCTCCAGTCGAGGCGCAGGGCGCTGCGCGGGGAGCGCGTGGCCACGAGCAGCGCGCCCGGGGCGCCCACGCTGCTCCACACGTAGTGCAGGGTGTCGCGCGGCCCGGCCGCCCGCACGTGCAGCACGTTGACGCCCGCGCCGCCCCCGCCGGGGTTCACCTGCACCGAGACCTGCGCCCGGCCGGCGGCTGCCCACGGCTGCGCCCGCGGGAGCCGCCGCCCCCCCCCGGCCCCGGCGCTGCAGCCTCCGGCCCCCGGCGCCAGAAGGGGCCTCGGGAGGCCGAGGGGCCCCCTCAACCCCCGGCTCTGCTCCCGGCCCAGCGGGGACCTGCGACCCCGAGACCGGGGCTGCCCCTAGGCCTGATCCCCACCCAGGGCTCCCCGGTGCTGGTTCCGGGGCTCCCCCTAGGCCTGATCCCCACCCAGAGCTCCCCGGTGCTGGTTCCGGGGCTCCCCCTAGGCCTGATCCCTGCCCTGGGCTCCCCGGTGCTGGTTCCGGGGCTCCCTCTCCGGTACCGGTACCCGCAGCCCCAGGACTCCTCCCCTCTCCGCGGTGCCAGGCCCGGGGCTTCCCACCCCAGGGCTCCCTTTTCCAGTCTCCAGGCTCCCTCCCTCCCCCCCCCGTCCGGTCCTGGTTCCGGTTCCGCTCGCACCTCCCGCCGGTCGCCGCCGGCCGCCGCCGCCGCCGCCGCCAGCAGCAGCAGCCGCCACATGACGCGCGCGGCCGCCCTGTTGCAAGCGCCGCTCACGTGACCGCGCTCCTCACGTGCCGCGCCCCTCACGTGACCGCGCGCCCCCGCAGAGCAGCCTTAAAGGGGCCGCCGCCTCTTMAAAATAATTTGGGATTGAGGGGTGGATTTCACGGAACAGCAACTTCCAGGCGGGAAAAGCAGCCGCCCCGCCCCGGGCCGGATGGTGCCAGCTCCTCCTGTCCTCCCTCCCCTCCAGGGACCTCCCATCCAGACCCTGCTTCTTTCGCACCTTTCTGGATCCTTTTCTGGGTTAAAAACGCAGGGATTTGGCCCCTCATCCTTCCCTGAGCAGGGGGGCACAGGAGCGAGCGGAGCCCGGGAGCAGCCCCCGCTTTTCCAAACACAGGGACAAAAGGCCGGGGTGACCTGTTTTATTGTGGAGGCCGGAGAAGCTCCCGCCTGGACTTAAATAACGCAGCCGAGGCTCCAAGGAGGGGACAGGGGCTCTCCGCACCGCCCGCCCGCCCCTTTTCCCTCCACCCCCAGCCTTTAGCCAAAGGAATTCCCGGATTTTTGCCCCCCCCTTGGGCTCCTCCTCGGCTCCCTCTACTCCTGGGCCGCCTCGGGCGCCGCCGGCGGCTGCTTGCTCGCGTCGTCGCCCTTCTTTTTGTGCCCCGAAACGATGTCGTCGATGCGGAGGAGGAGGACGGCGGTCTGGGGAGGAAGGAGGCAGGTGAGGGGGGGATGGCGCGGGYGGGCGCGGGGCGCCGCCGGGGGGGCTCCCTCACCTCCACCGCCGTCTTGTAGGTCTGCAGCTTCACGGCCAGCGGCTCCCAGACGCCCAGCTCCCTCATGTCCACCAGGGCGCCGCTCTCGCCGTTCACGCCCCACGTCTGGCTGCCCTCCTGAGTGTGTTTGGCCTGGAAACAGGAGCAAAAAGGCGCTCCGGAAAACCCCGTTCTGCTCGAGGAACTCCAGCCGCCCACGCGGGAAGGGCCACGGGATTATCCGGCGTGCTCGGCTGCGGAGCACAAGAATGTGTCCCACAGCCCATGGAGCGCTTCCCTCTCCTGCCTCCCAACCTCCTCTCAACGTTTAAGACTCGGATTTTGTTCGTCCTCAGGTTTTAACAGACGTCAGTCGAGCTACATCACTCCCCTTTCCCGTGTTCATGTTTTGGCACAGAACTTCACTCCAAATGTTGCTGCCCTGCTAATGCAAAAGAACCCCCCAGACCTCCAATCTTTCCAACACCTTCAGCGGGTACATTAGTTCCAAAAGGCTTCCTTTAGGGCAAAAAACGCCTGTTTTAAGTCTGAAGGAGCAGCATCCGGCAGAGCAGAAGCTGCGACAGACCACAACGGATGTGAAGGTTGGGAGAGAGCAGGAAGAGGCTCTCCCAAGGATCCCGCGACGGGGCCTTACCCTGAGCGAGGTCAGCACGCGGATGGTGCTAGCTCCGCAGTTCTGGATCAGGGTTCTGGGAATGACTTCCAGGGCCTGGGCRACCGCCCGGTAGGGCCACTGCTCCACGCCCGTCATGCCCTTGGATTTCTCAGTGAGCGCGTGAGAAACGGCCATTTCGGCGGCTCCCCCTCCGGGCACGAGCTGCGGGTCGAGGAGCACGTTGCGACAGACCTGCATGGCGTCCTGCAGGTTCCGCTCCACCTCCTGGCACACACGGAACGAGCCCAGAGTCAGCGGCCGCGGGCCGGGATCACCGCGCGCCGGCGCTTCCCTCCATGGGAATGTGGTCGCCCCGAATCCCCACGGGAAAACCCCGGGGAAGCCGGCGCCCGCTCCACGCGCGCGGCGGCTCCTCGCAGGGAAGCGAGGCCGGGCCCGGAGGGAAAGGCGGACGCGGAACAACTCACTGCGAGGATCTCCTTGCTGGCTCCACGCAGGATGATAGTGCAAGCCTTGGGGTCTTTGCAATCCGTGATGAARGCAAAGTACTCGTCTCCGATCTTCTTCACTTCGAAGAGCCGGGCTCCGGTTCCCACGTCCTCCTCCCGCAGCTCATCCGTGCGGCTCACGATGCGAGCTCCGCAAGCCCTGCGCGCCAACAGCGCCCACCGTCCCCTTCCCGAACGCCGTCGCGACGGCCGCTCCCGGKGCGGAAAGGCCGAGGTACAAACAGAACACGGCGCCGCAACGCGAGGAGGAGGAGGAGGCGGCGCTTACCTGGCGATCCGGTTGTTGTCCGTCTTCCTCACCCTGCGGATCGCCGTGACGTTGGCTTTCATCAGGTAGTGCTGCGCCAAGTCTGAAAGCAGGTTTGGGCCATTTCAGTGAGGAAACAGCAGCACCGTTACCAATGCGTTCCTGTTTCGGAGGCCCGTCGTGGGCCGTGCAAACGTCTAAACGCGGCTTCTCAAGCCACGCTGCAAGGCAAACCCCCCGTGCAGGGCGTTACTCAGCTGCATGGGGGGTCTATGACTGTATTTCTAGAGAGAAACAGGGTCGTATCCAAAGTCTTTTTTCTTTTTTAATCATTAGACACTACGTGTCAACGCAGAATCAACCCGGTTAGCTGGCAGCTGATGCAAATAACAATCACAATTGTTATTACCGGATATTCCCTTCTCTGTGATGACCAGGTCCGGCTTGACGCGGATCAGATCCTCGCAGATCTGCTGGATATACTCTTCCTCCATCTGCAGGATGCGGGCAAAGTCTTCCTCCCGCGTGATTTCTATATCGGTCTGTACAAAAGAGATGTCAAAATCTTAATGCTCTCCTCCCAACCCTGCACTGGCTTAAACGGGGATTCCCCCAGCCCGAGCGATGTGAATTCATCTTTTAGACTAACCCTGGTAGGGGCTCAGTACCGCAGAGAAAAAGATTTTGCCCCCAGAAGAGACAGAGATCCCCATCTGCCACTCGAGCTGGTCGTGAATGCGTTCACTCCACTAGTTCTAGGGGTTGCGGATACCCAACGGTGTGCTTTACCTGGCTCTCCCCTTTCTTGTACTCTAGCGAGCAATCCAAGAGGACGATGCGGGGATTCTTGATAAGGCGCCGCATCCTGGGGTGAGTCACGTCCTTATTCACCATGATGCCACGCAAAACACAAGAGTCTTCACTGAAACCACCCGGCACCTGACACAAGAAAGGGGGAAAAACGGGGAAAACAAGGGGAGTTAGCCCGCTCTAGGAGAACACGTGGATCCGTGCTCTTGGGTTTGCCTACCGCACGTTGCAACGCGTATCCTCGATGCGACTACTTTGAAATAAGAAAGGGCAGAGGGAAAAGAAACAAGCCAGGACACATTCACCTTTTCTACTTTAGCGTATTTCTTGATATCAATTTCCCTTCTGCCATTTTCCTCAAACTCCACCGTCTTGACGGCATCGAGAGCGATGCTGCAGGCCAGGTCAGACCAGCGGTTTATCGCCTTGGTGTTTATAGCACTCTTTATTATTTTAAGCATCATCTCTCTGTTGTTCACATCCACTGGAGTGCTGAGACAAAAAAAAATAGTAAATTGAGTATTACTCTAGGCTATAATCTACTCTTAATTCCATTTCAGCCACCAATAATCACATTTAATTGTATTTTACTAGTGTTTTTCCCTAAAGAATCATTTTCAAGCAACAATAAAACCCTGTGCCCTGTCCTCCAGCTCCCACAGCCTGGACTTACCCGATTTTCTTTAGTATGCTGATCATGTCATCCAGGGCCTTCCGATAAGCCCCAATGATCACAGTTGGGTGCATCTGCTGTTCGAGGAAGTGTTCGGCAACAGAGAGCATCTCTCCAGCTAAACAAACACCCAAGTCCCCCAGATGCGTTAGTAGAGTTTGGCCACATAACAAGCACRCAATGAATGTAAAGAAACCCTTAAYGTTTGCTAAAACCATTGCAGTGTAGGGAAATCACAACCATCCGGCTCATCAAGACACTCTGGGTTCTGAGGAGCAAATACGGGTGGGAAACGAGGGGAGAAAAGCAGCAGATACGTCAAAGGGCACAACCTTCAGTGTGACACCTTCCAGTGYGTCTAACCAAAGATCTGAGAGCAAAAGTGGAAGATTTTGCTGCTAATTGCTCATGTAACAAAGTATGTAAGACTGCTTAGCCAAGAAGTAGAACTATATTAATCAGAAATATCCACTATCGAACACAGGAACTAAATTTGCCAGAAAGAGGACAAACTTCGGCCTAACCCGTTTCTAAAAGTACCTGTTTTAGTCACTCTTCTTACCAAGGATAATTACAGATGTGGTCCCATCTCCAACTTCTTCATCCTGAGTGCGGCTGATCTCAATCATGGACTTTGCAGCTGGGTGCTGGACCTGAATCTGCAGGGGAGGGAAAGAGGTTCTTGGTCAAAAAACAAGAATGAATTTTTGGGTATTACTCAACGGAACAAGCACCAGACCTTTTAAACAGATTCCACCCAATTGTAGCAAATATTTTAAGCAAAATCTTCCAGGAGAACCTCACCTCTCGAAGAATGGCGTTGCCATCGTTGGTCATCACGATCCCACCCATCGGGTCCAAAAGCATCTGCGACAGAAGGAGACAAATATTCGCAGTGGCCCGCGAGACGTGTCGTGTTTCCAGCCCACACGGAGCACAGGGATTTCAGCAGCTCTCACCTTCATCATTGCTCTTGGTCCCAAACACGTTCGGATGATGTCAGCAATAGTCTGAGAGAAAAGAAGCAAATGCACAAAAGAATATTTTTAACACTGAAAATTCATTTCYATCCTCTAGAGTCATTCATTTCTAGACTATAGAAAACCCCTCCAAATCCATTTTCTCCTTTTAAATTCAATAGCATAAAAATACGGTACCTTAGCAGCAGTTATGTTCCCAGTCTGGACTTTCCTTCCAGACTCACGTTTCATATTCTGACCTAACGCACACAAGAAAACAAACAAGAGCAAGTCTGAGGATACCTGAAATCTGATTTTGCTAGAAACCCAACTGAAACCCAACAAAGACACCACCCCAGTCACACACGCAGGATCTAGGGTAACAAACCCCAAACTAAAGGTTTAAGAGATAAACACAAGCGCCAGAATAAAGAAGAGAAGAATAYTAACAGAAAATTCGTATCAAATTAGTAATGAAAAGCTGAACTAAACAATTGTTGGTTATCAGCAAAATCCAATCAAGACAAAACTTGGCACATCCAAAATATGACTTATGCCCCCCCCAAAAATCACAAAGCTGTAATTTATCAGAATCTGTAAAACTCCACAGAGCACCAATTCCTGCCCAGCAGTTTTCAGCGGTCTGCAGTCCCTGGTGCTCGTGGACAGCCAGTAAAACAGCATTAAGTTTTAGGTATCAGCAACACGCAGCTCTCCCGGCACCAGAGCCTCGAGCCTGTTAGGGGAGCGGCTGTCAACGGGGTTTTGCTCTAAGGAATCCGCCCTGGGGATGCTTCTGTGGGGCTACGAAAGCCCGGAGGGAGGCAAGGAGGGCGGTTTCACTCCCGAAGATGCTTTTGTCTGCTGAGCACAGGGGTAAAACGGAACAAAAGAGGGAAGAAACGCGAGGAAGGAGCCGAGGGGACTCACGGCAGGGCAGGAGCAGGGAATGCGGTGCAAGGGGCAGCAAAAGGGCAAACGCTGAAGCCCTTTGGGGGGAGAGGAGAGGGGCGGCCGCGGAGGGAGGACAAAGGGTGGGAAGGCCCCGGGCAGGGCAGGGGGCACTTGGGGGAATCCAGCTCTGGTTGTGCCAGGAGCGGGGACCGGCTCTCCGGAGAAAGCCCCGGGCCGAGCGGGGCCGCGGGACGGGCAGGGGCGGCCGTGAGGGCTCTGMGGGTCCCAACATGGCGGGGGGAGGAAAAGGGGATCCCCCTCCCCAAAACTCCCCCGCTCGGGGGGCTCCGCGGGGCCGGGCGCGGCCCTTGGTGGGACTCACTGAGCACGAGCACGGGGCGCGGGCCCATCATGGTGGCGGCAGCGGCGGCGGCGCCCGGCACGGAACCTTCTGGAGACACGAGCGCGGGGCGGCCGCACCGAGAAGTGCCGCTTCACCGTGCCGCGACACCCTACCCTCCTCCCGCCAATCAGCGCCCGCGCAGCCCGCGSGCTAACCAATAAGAAACGGGATCTCCCTGACCCCGCCTCCCACCCCCCCGCATAAGTTCGGTTGAGAAGCAGCGCCTCAGCGCGTGGGGCAGCGGGGCTGGGCTTGGTGGCACTGCGCACGCGTGTGCCTTGCACTCCGGGCGGTCGGGAGGGTGCACTGCGCATGTGCAAGGACTAGGCGCATCCATCAGAGGGGCTCGGGGGGGGAGGAGAAAAAGTCTAGAGCTAGTTCCGTGTCCTTCATCGCGCCTGGTGGGCACTGAAACGAGGCAAAAGGGAACTACAGGCGAGAGAAGAAGGAGACAGGCGGTCTCGGGGAGCCGCGTGTGGAAACGGAGCTCTCAAATCCCATCCGCACCCCCCTTTCGTAACCGCTGTGGTCTCGCCCGCGCGGGGCATGCTGGGAGCGGTAGTTCGCGCCCCCTTGAGGCGCCGGGTGGCCTCGAGGCCGCCGTGGACCTTCCCGGTGTCGCCCGGGTCCTTCTCGAGCTGCTTCATGGAGTAACCGGCTGCTTTCCTCCTCTCTCGCGGTTACCGGCGCCCCTTCGGCTCCTCGGGAGCCGCCGAGGAGGAAAATCTCGCCGGGAAATCCACACCTCTGTGAAAAACCRGAGGCGTTTTAGGCCCCGCGGGTCTGCGGGTTTCCTGGTGCTTCAACGAATCCCCCCGGTGAATCTCCTGCTCCCGTTCGGGTTCTGCCTTCCCCTGTGTGGTTTGAGCCCTGGGGTATTTCCTGCAGCCTGGGATTTRGCCAAGCTCTGCCTGGTTTCGGGATCACTCATTCCCAGTCTCCCCCTCCGGGAGTCCGGAATGGGAGAGAGCGTGAGGAGGGGGAGGGAGCAGGATCCGGTGACTGGGAGGCCGCTGCAGTGGCGGGTTCACGGGCTGGCGGTTTGTGCGCGGGGGAGGATCGTGCGCACGGAGAGGTGGGCCCGGGGAGGCTCCCGTGGGCCCGGGGAGGCTCCCGTGGGCCCGGGGAGGCTCCCGTGGGCTCGGGGTGGTTCCCGTGGGCCCGGGGAGGTTCTCCTGCCTTTGCTGCCCTTCCGCCGCGCAGCTGCAGGCAGCCGGAGCCCGCTCACGGTTCCTCCCTGGCAGTGGGGCTGGCGGCTTGGGCTTTGCTGGCTGATTTTTGCAGCAGGGAGGTGATTTCTGTTCCTAATCTATCGGAAATAGAAGGATGGAGTCTCTGCGGCCTGAGACCAGTTAAGAGCGGCCCAAATTCACGCAGACGTGCCCCGAGGGGCGGTTTTTCTGCCCTAAAACACCTTGTTCTGCAGGAGCTGCCGCCCCTAGAGCGGGCGGGGGAGTTGTGCGCACGCGCGGAGTCTCGGCCCGGACTACATTTCCCAGAGGGCCAAGCGCCCCCTTCCGGTGGCTCCGCGCTGACTCGGCCTTCCGCTGGCGCCGCGGGCAGCGGGACGAGGCGTTGAGAGGGGCCCGGGGGTCGCGGTGCGTCACCGTGGGGCTACGGGAAGGGAAGGGAGGGAGAGCGGCGGGGAGGGGGATGGGGGCAGGAGGG
>PTEX01000556.1:3383-32818 GCA_003342815.1 Eudromia elegans | reverse complement strand
CGCGAGGCCCCCGCGGCGCGCTCGGCGCAGCCCGTCCGCCCCGACGTCAGGATGAAGCGGCTGCCCTTCTACGACGTCTACGACGAGCTCATCAGGCCCACCGCGCTAGGTACGTCGCAGGCGCCTCGCGGTTCCCCCCCCGCCCCGGGCGCAGCCAGCCCAGCGGCGTTCCCGAAAGCCCTCCCGGAACGACGCGGCGGCGCCGCTCGGATGCGAGGAACGGCGCCCAGGAGGCCGCGGCGTTCGGGGCAAAGCCTTGCGCTTTATGGGTGTTCCGATCCCAACGGGCGACGCGTGCGAGCGCTGGCAGGGAGGGCAGGGAGCCGCGGGGCGCCCGGCCCCGCATTGTGTTTTGCCTGTAAAAACGCAGTTGAAGCAAGAGCCAGACTGACAACTTCAGCTGCTTTTGAATAGGCTGCCAGAAATGGAGCTTTTAGTTGCTTTTCAAGCTTCTTCCAGACCTATTTGCATGAGAAAGGGCTTTTCCCTCAGCTGACATGTTCCCACTTTGTGCTAAGTGTCTATGGAGTGTAAAGTTTGGGATCATTTACTGTGTTCACCTGGTAAGAAGCGTTTTGGGGCCCTGGAACTTTCCTTTCAGAGTCTGAATTGAGAAGTGATCCCTATTCGGAGACATGTCGGCCTACGGGTGCTAATCCCCAGGGAGTCAAAACCTGCTTGAATTGGCAGGGATTCCCTTTTGGAACTAATTAGCGGATGCCAGGAGYGTTAATTGTGAGCAGTGGCTTGTTATTGTTGCAAACAATTGCTGTCAGCAGCTCTCAGCGCCTCTTAAAATCTCCCTGGCACCTTGAAGTCGGTTCCGCCTTAAATATTAGCAAAAAACAGCCATAACCCCCCCAATATTTCGGATTAATGAACTGTTTTCTGTGTTGCAGTCCTGCTCTCAGGTGGCAAAGGTGAGAAATTCTTGYGTGCGTGGACGAGGCGGCTCGGGAGCAGGCGGGTCTTGAACGAGAGCGGAAAAGGGGCCTGGAAAAAGGGAAGACCGTAAGGCCCTGGGGGATTCAGTGCCCTGCTGCATGGTTGCTGCTCCTTCCACTTGGCACTTGCAGGCTTGTGGAGCCTCCGTTGGGCCTCCGTTTAGTCCAGGCGGCACCTGATTTAGGCAAGGGACTTGGCAGGACTTTGTAGCCAGATGGAATTGGTGGGAGAAGGAAGAGATCAGCCTTAAAAACCAACTAGAAAAGCCCTGTCTTGTACCAGCCTAGAATAGCCCTGTGTTTTCACTTGGGGTTCAGCCCTTCTGGCTTCTTCAGAAGGCAGCCACCGTCTTACACCCTTTAAATGGTTTCAGCCTGGACTCGGGGCTGGTTTTCTTCCACATAAACACAGCAGTGTTTGCTCACCTGGAGATAATACGTCTGTAGTGCACCCAAAAGCCACCGACTTTTTAAATTCTGGCTGCATATTCTTAGGTTTGGCCTTGTTAAATCTCTTGGACTAACTGCGCTTAAGGCTCTTCCCTGAAATGGGATACTTGGGTTGCAACAGAAGTCGGGGTTTTAGGTACCAAAGCCTCTGTCTCTCAATAAACTCCCTGCCTTATATTGTTGGTGCTTGAACTGGAAACTGGTTTTTATGTAACGTACTTGAGGATCACAGATTTTATTTTATTTTCTTATATTTTTGGCTCCTGTGGGTTGCATCTCTCCCCATCCTCCCATCAGCTCTGCGAGCGTCACCTCCTGGGGTGTTTTTTTTTTTTTTGGTTTTTTCTTCACATTTTAATTATTTGTGGCAATTTGGATGCAGTTTCAGGCGTCCAGATCTGAAGGCTGCGACGTCATTAGAAATGCCTGGTAAAAATACATCCGTGGAGAGGAAAGCAGGGATGCAGGCAGGCGGGTGGTGCGATAGAGGCAGTGGGTTAATGATAATGAACTCGATTGCAGTCGAGGTGCTCAAGGCTCAGCAAGCCCTAGGACAGTCAAAATCCCCTCGGATTTCTCCGGCTCCTTGTGCAATTGCTGCTGGAGGCAGTGGGTGGGGGATCCAGCAGGTCATCCCGAGGAAAATCCCTCTCCTGCAGGCCCCACATTCCTCACATTCCTCGTGTGCAGGAGGCTGCAGCGCCAGCCCCTCGCCCCATTCAGGAATCCGCTCGTGCCGTGGATCAAAGGCATTTTGGGGACGTGGGTTAGGGAAAGAGGGAAGGCCTGGGAATGCTGGTCCGTTTTACAGGTGCAAGGGAACGAGCTCCCCCAATTCCTTCTGCGCCGCTTTGCACAAAGTGCCTCTCATGCCTCAGTTTCCCTGGGTTGTGAACCGATGRGAACTGCCAACGTCTCCCGCGACAGAGGGATGCGAGGCTGGATAAACCCCAAAGGTCTCGGTGGATCCCCGCTTGCAAGCACGAGGAATCGCTTAGGAACGACCGCAGCCTTCGAACCTTGGAGCCTGGGGGCGCGCCGCCGTCCGCGGGGTGCGTGCCGAGGCGCGGGGACGCCGCGGTGACGCCCGTGCCTTGGCCTCTCTCCCGCAGCGCCCGCGCCCGGGCAGCGCTTTGACGAAGCTCGCTTCACCTTCGCGCTCAGCCCGCAGCAGGCGCAGCAGATCCTCGCGTCCCGGTAAGCGGAGCAGCGCGCGGGCGCTCCGCGGCACATCCGGCACGGCCGCGCTGCCTTTATTCCTAACATACCCAGCACGTGCCACTATAAATGACATTTTATGCCGTTGTGGCTGTAATTTCCTTGTTAAGCGCTGCCGACAGTCCTAAGACCTCCTTTCCTGTTGCAGGGATATCTTACCGGGTGCCAAATGCGATTACACTACACAGGTCCAGTTAAGGTAAGATCCATGTCTGGGGCTCTTTTTGGTGACTGCATTAACTTCTTTTCCTTGGGCTCGAGCATCTATTGTCCTCTGCAGTGAATCCTCCTTTCCGCRCTTGATCCGGTTTGAAATTCCACGGTAAAGAGCGTAGGAGAATCCACGCCGTCCAACGTTGCCGCGTTGGGAGCGTCGGCGCCTCCGTGAGGGGGATCCTCGGGGTGCCGTCCCCTCCGGCGGCTCCGTGGTCCCGTGCCGCGTGGCAGTTCCGTCACGAATGTAGTTGCTCGAGTAGGAAAACACTTGAAAGTGCTTCGTGGTTTAGCCTAGCAGCAGCCTCTRCCAAACCGGGACTGAGGGGACCCTTGCCCACCATTAACTCTTGGGCGAGTTTAAATATCTTCAATTTTATTAGCAGGGTTTTGAACGTGGCAGAGAGACGCAGGATCATTGCTCTCCTCCTGGAAGGAGGTGCTTTGGCCATGAGGAGGAGTTTAGGGCTTTAGTTTGGCTCTCTGGAAGCCCGAAGAACAGCAGTCATCTGAAACCAAAGGCTYTTGATGCAATTCAAAGAGAACCTGCTGGTTTGCAGGAGGACGGTGCCTGTTAATTCCTATTCCGTGACAATGTCTCTTTGATTTGAGACTCCCGGTTTTCCCGCTGTGTCCATCTGTTCCGCTCTCGCAYGCGGAGCTGGTAGAGCGAAGCGCAGGGGCATCCCGTTTCCTCAGGCAAAGCAGGAGCTGGATCCTTGGAAGYGTCTCTCCGGTAATGCACCGGAACACCATGTGAGGGCCCAGGTCCAGTGTGTGTTTTGGACGTGGAAGAAGCAGCAGAGTTTACAAAACAGCCCAGCAGTYTTATTCCAGAAAGTCCCGGGTATCTGCTGGGATGTCCCCGGTGCATCCGTTCACCTGCAGAAACAACCTGGATTGAGCAAACATGAGCCYGGAGTCCAAAATGACGGTGGGATCAATTCTCGCTCAGCCCAASTGCTGCTCTGCTCCGGCGCCTTCCCGGGCGAGCAAGAAACGAGAAGATTAATCCCCAGCTTTATTCGGTGTTGTATTTGGCAAGCGGAGAGAGGTTGGGAAACAGAAGGGATTTATTTATCTAGAGCGTCGGCGGGCGGCTCCGCACGGTGCAACACGCCCGGGCCGGATCTCGCAGCGAAGCCACCGCCAGCCCAGAGGGTGACTCACGTCTGCAAGGCTGGGCCTTTAACGTGGGGACCTGACCCCCTTGGAAAGAAAACGGAGCAAAAGGGAGCRACACGGATCATCCCATGGCACAGCAGCAGGGCTTGAACCCGAGCCCATCACAGGCTGCTGGTGCTGGCATCTTTATGCTGCAGGAGGGCAGCTGGAAGTGCCAGCAGGTGAGTTCTGGAGGCATCGCCCAGCTGCAATGAGTCGGTCCTATTGCAAGGCTTACTCTGGGGCAAACACATTCCCCGGGTGCTTGTACTGCGGTAGGTGACTTACGCRTAGGTAGGCCCTCTCCCGCAGGGAATGCGGAGGTGAAGCAGCGCCTGGACTGCTCCGTTCTCCTGGGAAAGGGCTTTTGTCTTCTCCAGGAGAAGCTCGGCCGGCGTCTTTGCGAGCGCCCTCACTCACCCGCAGGTTCTCCCTCCTGTTTGGCAGGTTCTGCTTGTGTGAAACCAGCTGTCCCCAAAAAGATCACTTCCCTCCTAATTTATTTGTCAAGGTCAACGGAAAACTCTGTCCCCTGCCTGTGAGTAAATCCGATTTCTTGTTAATATGTGGGGATCTAAAATCCGCCCTTGGACACAGCGGCGGCTCCCAAGAAGTTTAGTAGGGATGTATTTGTCCCGAGATTAAGACTCGCCTTGAAGAAATGCTCTTGTTAGCGTGAAAAACTGATTTCGGGCTTGTGGATTGGGGCTGAAAGCTGCTCTTGGACTCGCTTAAATAGGGGAACATGCAACCTTTTGAGCTGGCTTTTAACCAGCAGAATCCCACTGGGGTTTTGGCATGTCTCTGTTTCCAAAAAGCTTGATAATAATAAAAAAAATGCAGCATAAAATCCAAGAGTAGTGGAAAAAATGGCACTACCTCTAGTTTATTGTATTACAGGAGGACCTAGATGCTGCAGTCAAGGTTGGGATCCTTTGTGCTGGGTAATGCCTAAAAATATTACTAAGCAATAGTTCTTCCCGAGAGAGTTGGCCTCTGGAAGGTGATGCAGCTGGCCCGGTGTCACTCAGTGTCACATCTGGGGAGGACATTAGGGGCTGGGTGGTCCCAGTCGTGTTCCCGTGCGCTGGCTTTGCTCCATCGTAGCCGGCACCCTCTGCAATGCARCATCCGTTGCTCTGCCTGCACCACTCCCTTAATGTTCTGAGATGTCTTTTTTGCCTTAAGTGTTCTCTCCCTGTTGTGTTTTTTTATTATTTTTATTATGATTATTTTAGGGGCAATTAAGAGCCTACTAAAAAAGAGCAAGTTCATTTCTGGCCTTGCGGGGTGCAAAAGGGGACGTCAATGTGATGCTCCCCAGCAAAAGGATTTCCCCTCCGCTTATGCACCAAGATCAGGGGTTTTTGCAGGCGGTTGGATGAGTCATTTGTGGCTGAAGCTCTTCCTATGAGCTGTGCACACTGACCCCGCTCAGCAGCAACCCTTTTTTTGCCTTTTTTTGGGTTTTTTTTAACTTGACTTCTCTTTAAAAGCAGTAGTTGGCCCATGGGGGAAGAGCCTCAGGTTGAGCTGTCCAGGCTGTCCGAGGGTGATGAAGTGACCTTGCGAAAAGGCAAGAGGCAGAAATCTCTCCAAATTGCGGGAAAAAAATGCTCTCGTGGGCTGGATAATGGGATAGGTTTCTAATGAAGCTGGAATGTGGTTGAAAAGAAGAGGAGATCCATGTGAGATTTGGCTTGGAGTGTAATTTTTTAGCCTTCCCGCCCTGGCTAGGATTTGGATTTTAGGGCACGACGTATCCCTCGCCGGCAGCTCTGTTTGCCGCGGGGTTAAGAGATGACATGAAATGCTTTGAGGTACAACGTGCCGTGAAGAGACTGGCTTTATACATTATCCTATAGGGCCCTGTCCCTCGGAGGGAATCTGCTTCACGCTGGGTAATCTGCCTGTCCTTTGCAGGGTTATCTCCCACCCACTAAAACGGGCGCGGAGCCGAAGCGCCCGAGCCGTCCCGTCGACATCACCCCCTTGGTGCGGCTCTCGGCGACCGTCCCGAACACCRTCGTGGTGAACTGGTCCCCCGAGTTCGGCAGGGTGAGTGGGGACGGCTGCTGCCGGGGGTGGCCACAACGGCACGTTGCCTGCCCCACAKCCCTGGCTCCTGCTCTTCCTTCGTGAGCGGCTCTTTGCAGCCTCCGACGGCGCGAGCCGGGGCTGGCGTTACCTTCGGAGCAGGAGGTTCCTGTCCCTTCCTGTCCCTTCGCCAACTTCTCCCCCGCAGAGCTACTCGCTGTCGGTGTACCTGGTGAAGCAGCTCACTTGGGTGACGCTGCTGCAGAAGCTGAGAGCCAAGGGCATCCGCAACCCGGATCATTCACGAGCCCTCAGTACGTACCGGTCGGGAACGTGCAAGCTTCCCGCAGGCCCCGGGCCTGTGATGGGAGGRCAAAGACTGAAAAGGTGCTCTGTAAGCCAGTGTATATATGCTGATTCCACTAGGATACGCTTTACTTATCTGACATTTGGCTAACGAGTGTCACGATGCGAACTACAAATGACGGGTGTACTTGTTCACAAGCTCCTTTTCTCCCATGCCTAAGGGAGCTTTTTTCTCCTCCTCTTCTTTCAGTCAAAGAAAAACTGACCGCCGAGCCCGACAGTGAGATCGCCACGACGAGCTTGCGGGTTTCCCTCCTGTGCCCGGTACCTTGCTGCGTTTGGCTCACGTTTGCATTAACGTCGTGCTAAACCTGCCGGCGGGATGGACGGGGAAGGGAAGGGACCAAAGGCGAGCCCCGGCCGCGCGTGGTGCCGGGCTCTACCGGACTGAGGGCGTTTCTTGTCTCGCAGCTGGGCAAGATGAGGCTGGTTGTGCCCTGCCGAGCCSTTACGTGCACCCACCTGCAGTGCTTTGATGCAGCCCTCTACCTCCAAATGAATGAGAAGAAACCCAAGTGGACTTGTCCTGTGTGTGATAAGAAAGCCCCCTACAACAAGCTGATAATTGATGGGTGAGCTGAGAGGGCTCCGGGTACCTTCTGTAACCCGGTGCACGGTTCGGTTTTAAGGTTAATCCTCTAATGCTAGCATATAGAGATGAGTTACAGCCTCAAATAGCTTAAAATCTGAGATATATATATATATATTTTCCATTCCCTAAACTGCTTTGATGCGAATTTGGAGAGATTTTCCCTAAAGAACAAGAAGCCTTTGTCCAAATCTTGGCCTCCTTGCTGGCAGTCTGCAGGGGCTCTGATGAGGGAACCTGCCTGCCATGCTTTGGACAGAGCCCTGCTCCATACGGTGGGCAGAGCAGCATAGAGCTGGGCTTTCAGGGCATCCTGGCATGGATGGGCTTTTCCAGCTGTGATTCCCTGTACCCCTTAGGCCATCCCCGTCACTCGTGCGTCATTTCTGCCTCCTCGTAGTGTTTGCTCTCCCCAGCTGCTTCTCCCTCACCTGGCAGGTTGTTCGTGGAGATCCTCARCTCCTGCACGGACTGCGACGAGATCCAGTTCACGGAGGACGGCTCTTGGTGCCCCATGAAGCYCAAGAAGGAGAAGCAGGAGGTGTGCCAGACATCTGCGTTCCGTGGGAGCRAGGGTATGGGAGTGAGAGTCACCAAGTCTTCTCGTGGGGGTCTTGTTTTGCCAAAGCAACTCGTTCGGGGAGCTTTGGAAGTGTTTTAGGTCCCACCCGGGAACCGTTACTCGGGATCACACGAAAATACCAGGAGCATGAGAGGCACTTAGCAGATTGCTGCGCACCCTCCAGGGAAAGAAAAAAAAGGAAGGAAAAACCCAGATTCTGTAGAAACTCCAGCCTTAATTCTAGGTGGGCCATTGAGATGGAGACCTGTTGGTGCGAGCTCTGGCTGATGCTCCTGTCCTGGGGCTGGGTTTGCCCTAGGCTGTCTGGAAGTCCTTGCAGCCCGTGTGTCCCAGGGCTGTCCCGCTTGGATGGGGTGGGCTCTTCTGCCCGTGTCCATCCCGGCCAAGTGCAGCCTGTGGCTCGCTTTCCTTCGCAGCCAGCTCCCTTTACGCCGTGAGCTCCGAGAGCAAGAGCCCCGTGGAGGGCAACAAGAAGGTGGAATTCATCGATCTCACCCTGGACAGCTCGTCGGATGAGGAGGAGCCGCCCGCCGGGAAGCAGCGCCCGACGTCCGGAGCAGCCGGGCCCAAGGGGTGAGGACACGGAGCCTCGCCGCCCTCCCTTTGGCTTCCTTTCCTGCGCTCCCTTCCTTCCCTTCTCCGTGTGCTCCTCCCCTGGAGCAGCCAGCCCGGAGCCCGCCTGCTCCATGGGGCGCGCTGGCTTGTGCCATCCACGCCGTGTCCCCACCGGCCGGGCGACGCGTCCRCGTGCGGAGGGAAGCGGGAGCGCTCGTTCCCGCTGCGGGCTGGGCCGTGTCGGAGTTTCTTGGAGYGTAACAACAACGCAGGGRTGTTTCTGGAGCTCATGAGGCCCTCGCTCCGTTCCAGGGCGTTCGCTCTGGATCACCGGCCGTCTTCCGCGCTTCAGAGTCCTCCCGCGGCGGCTCTCGGCGGTGACTGCCCTGCCAGCCTGCCCCTTCCCGACTGCCACCCTCCGTACCGGGTGCCCTCAGAGCTCCAAGGTAACCGGCACCTCTGGCAGCTGCTTGCAAATAGGCCCCGTTGTGCCAGTTTACCAGACCAAGGTGTTAGCTGTGCCGGCCAGCAGCCTCCTCCTCTGCTCTGCGAGGCCTCGGTCCTGCTCCGACGGCCAACGGAATGACTGGAAATCCGGTTGTTGGCTACCGACCGCGGGCGGGAGCAGTCATGGGGTTGCCTGGGAATGCTCTGTGTGTCCCAGAGCCCGAGGAAATGAAGGGGCCGCGGGGTATCYGGGTGAGAGGAGCGCGAGCAGAGAGCGCCCGCCTGGAGGGCAGTTCCTGCCTGCTGCAGGTTCCTTGGTGGGCACCTCCGGGGCTTTCGGCAATGTGGTGGTGTCACCAGCCCGGTCAGAACCGTCCCTTTAGCTGGAACTTGCTCTCGGTGCCGGATCCTCTCCGTCCRCAGAGGGCAGAGCTCAGCCCTCCTGTGGGGTTTCCCTGCGGAGCCGCGTGCTGAGCTGCAGAGGGACTGCACCAATGGAGCCAGAGGTTCTGTTGGAGTCGACCGGATCGTGATCCCTGCTGCTGGGAAGCAGCCTGACCCCGTCCACTTGACTCGGTTAGCCCAGCTTGGCTCCCCTTCCTGACGCAAGTTTATTYACCAGCAAGAGATTGATTTTTCCCTCTTTCTGTTTTTCTAGGTCTGGATTTGTTTTCATTCCTTCAGAGTGAAAAACAGGTAAGTTTGGGGGTTTCATTTGTGTTTTCCGTTTCTCCCTGACAAACCTGCAATCCGGCAAAGAAACCCTTCCTTCCTTCAGCCACCCTTCCTCCTCTTCCATCCTCCTCCTCTGCCAGCACTGGTGTAGAGCAATGCTGGCAGTGCCAGCCCTGTGGTCCCGCGGGCATCACCGGGCACCCCAGCAAGATGGGAAGTGGACTGGACTCTGTCCCTTCTTCCCAGCACCCTTTTTCTTTCTGAAGTCTTTCCCGTGGTAAATTGGGGATTGCCCAGGGCTCGGAGCTGGGAACGCTGTTTCTGCGAGGCCGAATCCGCGTCCCCGGGCAGCCCGGTGTGGGAAGCGGATCCGTCCTGTCCGGCAGCTGGTCGCGGGAAGCCGTAGGGCTCGTTGGGACACGGATCCGGGCACGTCGCGGGGAATGCGGGATGGTCTCCGTGGGCTCCTCCTCCCTCTGTGCTGGGCTCCTTTCTTGCTGCTGCTGCCGGTTCTCCCGTGCGCTTCCCACCTCCAAAGCTCAGGGGTGGCTCTTGATGGGTCGAGGCCGGTCTTGGTGATCTGCTGCATTCCCGTGGGGAGCGCTSAGCTCTGCCGCTGCTTCCTCTCCTCCCCACGGACACGGGTTGCTCTTCCCGAGGGAGCTGCCGCCTCCGTGTGGCTCCGTGCCCGCTTCGGCAGCGCGCCGGCGGCCGGAGCCGTGGGGCCGGCAGCTCTCACGGGGACTCTGCTTTGCTCGGCAGCACTACAGCCCGTCCGTGATCACCTCCCTGGACGAGCTGGATTTGCTCAGCCCCTTCTTGCGGTACCGAGGCGCCGCCGGGCCCCTGCTGAGCCTTGACCCGCTGGCGGCGGCGCCGGGAGCCCGCGCGGGCGTCGCGGCGGCCAACGCGCTGCACGGGGGTCCTGCYGGCACCGACGTCATCTCCCTGGACTGAGCCCGGCGCGGGCAGACGAGGACGGGCCCCGAGAGGGACGTCGCGGCTCCGCAGCCTCCGTCCCGAGCGCGCGGACGGTCGGCGCACGAAGCCCTGGCCGGGGTAGGAGACGACACCACGGCATTCCCGGCGGACGGGGCTGCTCCACGGCTCCAAATCCGCCTCTAATCCTGGAGCCCGAGGCCCAGAAGGGACCGGGAGATGCGCGGCTCTGCCGTGGATCCCCGGCCRGCGCTGCAGGCGCCCCGGCCCCGCTGTCACCTTCTGTCCCTAGCGCCACCGGCCTGGGGGCCATCTCACTTGTAATTATGATGTATTTTTTTAAAAAGAATTTAGATTTGTTTTCCTCCTTTTAAGTATTTCCCCTAGGGACCTGTACAGAGAGCAAATAGAGAATCTATATTTTCAGTTGCAGCTTTTTGTACGTAACGAAACTCCAGAGACTTCCCCCTTTCTCGGACCGACTAAACGAAGGCCGCCTCGTCCCCGGGGGCCAGCGCTCTGCCCCTTGCACAGAACTATTTATCTATTTAAGCGGTCACTTTAGCTCGGAGCCGGCGGGGGCCGGGGCAGTGACACCGTCTCCCCGCTGCCACCGCCGCCCTGGGCACGAGGTGGCTCCGGGCCGGAGCGGGGTCCCGTGTAGCAAATTTTGGCACTTTCCTTTGTTTTCCTGTAGCCGCCGTGACTGTTTGGATGCAATAAAGCCGCGAAGCGCCAGGAGCCGCTGGGCGTGCGCCGGGAGCGTCGCTTCCGCTCTGCTCTTCCCGCCGCGCCGCGGAGCGGCACCCGGAGCCGCCAGGGAGCCGAGCGGCGCTTGGGCTCCCGCGGTGGGGACCGCGGGGCGGGGGCGGCTCCGTGATGCCGCTGGGGGGGTGGTGACACCAGCGCGGCCTCGTTGTCCTCGGCTCCGTCCTCAGCATCCGCAGGGCGCTTGGCTCCAACCCCGGCCCACTTGGCTGCACCCTGGGYGTCCCCAGGGTCCCCGGCTCCGTCCTCGGCGCTCCTGGCTCCGTCCTGGGTGTCCTGGTGCACTCAGCTCCATCCTGGACGTCCTCAGGGCCCTTCGCTCTGCCCGGGCACCCCCGGCACGCTCGGCCCTCTGCTCGGTGCCGTCCCCGACGGTGACGGTGACCGGCGGTGCCCACGTGCCACGTCCGGCCCCGGGGGTCCCGCCCCGAGCAGCAGGACGGTGACGGCGCGGTGGCCCCGCGGCCGTGCAGGGGGACACGGGCGGGGGGGACACGGGCGGGGGGGACACGCCGTGTGACACTGGAGGGGCGCTGAGCCCCGTGGCCCACGTGCACGCGCCCCGCCCTAGGCGCGCCAGGGGGCGGGGCCTCGCGCCGGGGGCGGGGCCAGAGAGTGGGCGGGGCCTCATCCCCCGTGGCCACAGCGCCCCCTGGCGGCTCCGCCCGCGCTGCGGCCACCAGGGATGGGGACAAGGACACCCCGCCCCGGGCAGTGTCACCTCCCGGGCGGGGACAGCGCCAGCGCCAAGGGAGCGGAGAGCAACATCCGCACCCCCCGCCCCGGGGCAGCGGCAGCCCTGCGACATCGGGGACAGGGCCACCCGCTGCCGGGGACAGGGCCACCCCCGCGTGCAGGCAGGGGACAGCGGCTGCGGCTCTGCCATGACCCCCGTCCTGGCAGCTCCGAGCGCAGGATGGCCCCTGTCCCAGGAGGGACCCGTCCGTGTTCCCGCCCCTCCCTGGCAGAAGCCACCACCGGTTGGTTGTGTTTTATTTATTCTCTACAGAAAGGGTCCSCARKGACACTCGGCRCCAGCGCTGGGGACAACGCTGTCCCCCCCGGGSCGCCAGYGCTGGGGACAACGCTGTCCCCACCGGGGCCCCCTCAGGGCTTCCTCAGGGTGCTCTCGATGAAAGACTCCAGCACAAAGATGGTCTCGTCCACCTGGTTCTCGCTGGCGTCGATCCTGGGGACGAGCGGGGCGGCGGGTGAGGGGCCGGTGACACCGCGGCCCCCGCCGCCCCCACGCACTTGTTCACGTTGCGCTTGAGGGTCTCGAGCTGCTGCCGCTCGGGGGCCGTGATCATCTCCTCGATCTCCTGCAGCTGCCCCTCCTCGGCGCCCGTGGCCTGCATGGAGGCCAGGATGGCCTCCACCCGCTGCGACTTCTCCAGCAGCCGCCTGACGGGGACGGGGACGCGGATGGGGACGGCGGCTCGGGCTCCTCCGGCTGCCCCGGCGCTGCCCGGCCGCGCGCGGGGGCTCCCCGGGGCACCCGCTCACTTGTTCTCCTTGGTCTCGAAGTGCCGCCTCTCGATGAGGTTGGCCACAGTCTGGGGAGAAGCGAGCGTTAGGGGACAGCGAGGGGACAGGGCAGCGCGGGGACAAAGGTCTTTGCCGCAATCCGGCTGCGGGGGGCTGGGGGAGCCCTTTTGGGGGAGCAAAACCCCCAAAGGGAGCTGGAAAAGGGAGGAGGGACCTTCCAGGGACACCACGAGAAGGTACCTTGTAACATCGGTGCAGCAGCATCCGCGCCGAGGACAGGACGTTCACGGTGTAGAGGTAGAAGGTCCGGGAGGGCGCGTGGTCCGGAGTCTTGGGAATCTCCTAGCATGGAGGAGAGGGAAGGGGGAGGCCTTCATCCCGCTCGCTCCCGCCGKCAGCGGGGCGGCAGCGCTCACCTGCAGGGACACCAAGTTCTCGGAGAGCATTTTGTACAGCATGTCCTTGGCCTCCTTGGCTGGGATCATGGCAAAGTCCTCCACTTGCTTCTGCTCCAAATGCTTCTTCCGCAGCAGCAGGCGAAATATCCTGGCGCAGCGGGAGCCAAACCTCCGGAGGAGAGAAAAATAATGAAATCCGTGGAAAAACAGAGAAAGGAGAACGGGGCAGGAAGCCTCCAAGGTCTCCAAGCGGCCGCTCTACCTCTCCTCCACGATGGATTCCAGGGTTGCCGTCGCCAGAGACGCAAGAGCCTTGTGAAGATCTGCGCAAACTCCATCAAGGGATAACGGGAGCAGCCGGGAATCGCGTTCCGCGCGGGGAAGCCCCGAGTCTGGAAGCTGCCCAAAGGATACTGACCGTGTACATGCCCCCGCCGCTGTCCCCGGATTTACCCACGAACTCGAGCTGCAGGATAGGAAAAATGAGGTCAGGAAAGTCCAGACATTCTTGACTGTAAAGGGTCATTTGGGGCAGAAGATCCTGAAGTTTTTTTTACTGAAAGCCTGAAGCTGCAGCCCCTACTTTGAACGTGAGATTCACTTCAGTGTAGTTAAAACAGAGTAGGAAACTGCTTCCCACCCTAGCCTGGGGGTCCCCCTGGGGTGGCTAATCCCGGATAGGGAGCGGGACATGCTCAATCCGGAGGCAGGAAGGGGAACAGACCCTTCCCCGCGGCAGTGGGATGCAGGGGGCTCCTGTCCTGTGCTACTCACCGGGTCGTCTGCCAACAGCGTGAGATACTGATCCAAAACCTGCTTCACGATGTTGTATCCGGCTGGAAGAGATCGGAATATCTATGGGAAGAGACACGGACGGAACGTGAGTGCTGCTGAAGTGACCAAACCACCACGGTGCCTGAATCTGCAGGCACCTCACGGACACTTGCTGCCTGATCCTCGGCATCCCTCTCTAGGAAGCATCCCGCCCCCAGGAGCGGGAATTCCAGCCCAGACCGAAGCGGCTCCCCCAGGGCACGCGTGAGGGACRTGGGGAGTCCCCGCGGGGCGGCGCTCACCTCGTTGGAGGAGAGCGGCTGCGTGTACGGCGCGCTCGACGACGTGGTGACCTCGCTCATGCGCAGCATCGTCCGCACGATCTCGCTGCTCGTCTGCGGGAAGGGGCCGTTGCCTCGGGGCCCGGCAAGGCGCCAAACGAGCCCCCCTTTGGCTCCGGGACCGCAGCCCCTCGGAGCCTTGCCTGGACGCGGAGAGCGTTCCTGAGCGCTCCAACGCACCTGGTCCATGCGGTTGGCCACGGCGCTGACTATTCCCTGGTCTCGGAAGTGCTGGTGGAACCGCTCAATGTTGACTTGCCAGTAAATACCATCGTCAGGCGGAGGCTGCAGGGAAAGAGCCAAGGGAGGCGCCCCGTGATCCTGCTGCCCGGTTGCTGCCCCGAGGAAGATGCCTTTGGGAGGCGCCGGACGCCCGGAGCCCTCGGGCTCCAGCACAAGCGGGAGCTCAAGCAATGGGGATAACAGAGGTCACACACAGGGGACGGGTCCCAGCTCTGCCCCACGGRCCCGCAAAGCCAGGGGCGACGCTGCTGCAGGGTACGAGGAACATCCCCCGTACCTCGTCACCGTCTCCATCCCGCTTCTGTTTCTTGGCCTTGTGCTCCTGGGCCTCGTCCTCGTCGCACGACCGCCTCCGCTTCCCCTTCCCTGTTTTCCCAAAGACGGCGTTTCCTTGGCCGCTTCCGCTGCGGTTGCGCGGGAAGCGCCGGCGCGGGGAGCCGGGGCGCGTCTCACCTGCGAGGCTCAGCCTGGGCACCACGTACATGTCCTTCTCGCTGAGCACCAGCGCGGGCGCCACCGCCGCCGCCTCCGCGGCCTCGGGCACCTGCGGGCACCTCTGCACGAAGTGCGTGTCCGCCAGGCGCACGAACGTGGCCGACACGTCCGCGTAATCCATGGTCTTCCCATCTAGGACGGGGCAGCGGCGGGAGCTGCGGCAGCGCCGGGGGGCTCCGCGGCCGCTCGCAGCTACTCGGGGCTGCGGAGCCGCTTTGGACTCCACCTCCTTTACACAGCTCCTCTGCTTTAACACGCCTCACATCCCATCTCCCGGAAAAMCCTCGCCCTCCGTGGCCATCTCCACATATCTCCCTGCTGAGCAGCAGTTTTCTCCCAGTTTTCTCGCCTTCAAAGGTGAAACCACTTTTCCCTGCACCCTCCTATTTCTCTGGGACCGTTTTGCAGGACAACCAAAGCGCAGTCACCTCCAGTAACACGTTCCCTGAACCCAGCGGGCCACCTCTTCCCGCTCCCGGAGCCGTTCTTTAGAGAGAGCAGCRGCTCCCGAGGGAATTCCCACCTTCCATGGTCTCCGTGAGCCTGTCCGCGACCTTCCTCACCACGGCGCTCATGGTCATCTTGCCGTTGAGCAGCAGCTCCTCCACSACGAGCTCGCCCGTGTCGCCGTAGAGGCTCTTGGCCGTGTAGATGTAGCGCGGGTAGCGCAGGATCCGCAGCACCCGCTTGCCCTGSGCCTCGTACTCCACGAGGCCGCGTTTCTGGAGCTGGTACGTCACCACGTTGTGCTGGATGAGGACGCAAAGGCCCTTCTTGACCTGCCCGGGCGCACAGGGGGCCGCGTGAGCCACGAGGCGCCGGGAACGGGCGCGGAGCTCGGCGGCCGGGGCCCGCGGCGCCACCTGATGCAGCGAGAGCCCCGTGTCGCCGACGATGGCGCGCAGCGGCTGGGCGCCCGTGCCCACCAGGTAGGCGCCGATCTTCTCCACGATCTCCCCGAAGTGCTCGCGCAGCAGCAGCGCGCACAGCTTGATCTCGGCCTGCGTCATGGCCGCGGCCGCTCGCGGCGCTGCGCCAAGGCGCCGCGGCTCACCGAGGCTGCCCGGGCCGCTGCGGCCGCCACGCGGCCGCCGTCCTGCCCCCCGCACGGCCGGCCCCAAACGGAGGGCGCGAGGCCGCGCTGGGTGCGGCCCCCGAGGGGCTGCTTGAGGGGAGAGGAGGCCGAGGGGGCCCCGCGGAGGCGCCCGGGCCGCTGCGTCCCCCGGGGAGCGGCCCAGGCCCCGCAGCCGCCCCCAAGGTCCCTACTCACCTAGGCCCGTGCCGCAACCATGGCAACCTCCGCTTCCGGCCGCCGGCGGCTACTTCCGGTCCTCCCGGCGCCTCCTCTACTGCCCTGGAGGACTGGTGGCGACGCTCTGTCCTCCTCGTCTCCTCTCCTCTCGCCGGGCCGCGGGGCCGCTCTGTCCCTCCGCGGCGCAGAAGAGCGCGGCGGAAGCGCGCGGCCAGCGGGGCGCTCCGGCGCCGCTCTGCCCGCGCCGCCCGCCGCCTCGCTGCCCCCGCGGAGGACTGACGGCAGCGGCGGCGGAGGGCGCCGCGAGAAGATGGCGGAGGCGGCGGCGGCCGCCGTGTCCTCCCAGCACCGCTTCTTCTGCCACAGCTGCAAGGGCGAGGTCAGCCCCAAGCTGCCGGTAAGCGGGGGGGGGGGGGCTCCCTATGGGGAGGGGGCGGCCGCGACCCCTCGGCGCCGCCCAGGCCTCGGCCCCCCAGCGCGGGGGCCCCCCCGGCGCGGCCCGCACGCGTAAATATGCGGGGGGGAGGTCGCTGTGGATGGGGGGGGGTCCCCCCCGGGGGGGTCCCCCCCATTCCTGTAGGGGTCCCTCGGAGGAGGAGGAGGGGACCCCCTCTTAAATCCCCCCCCCGGCTCCTGCAGGGCCCCCCCGGCTCCTGGTGACCCCTCCCGGGCCCCTTGCAGCCCTGCCCGTCCCGCAGGTGCCGCAGGGGACGAGCAGCGCCCCCCCCCCATCACCGTGGAAAGAGGAGGACCCCCCCAAGGGAGAGTGAATCYCCCCCGCCCCCTCCCCGGTGGAAAGAGCCGGTGCCCCCAAGTGCACGATGCCCCATAGAGGGTAGGGGGGACGTGCGACCCCCCTCCCGGGTGCCCCAGGGCTCCCCCCCTGCCCCACGGGGTCTCGGTGCCATCGGGGCTGCYGTGACCCCAGTGTCCCCCACTCTGCGTGTGGGACTTTGCGGGGGGCGGCCCCTTGGGACGGGGCCTCAGGGGCGGCACAAGGAGGTTCCCAGGCAGGGAATGACCCCCCCCGGCTTCGGTCTCCGTGTCCTTCCCGGCTGTGCCCGGACCCAGGGAGCCGTCCCGGCTGCGTCCGCCTTGCGGCTGGATTTGCCCTTGTGCCGGAGCCGCAGAGGCTGCTGCATCCCGGCGCTTCCCAGGTGTGCGGGCGAAGCCGATCACAGTGTGCCAGGAATCCTGAGCCACCCGGGGCCGGGCACGTCCCGTGCGGGCCCCGAGTTAGGGCCGTTTTCCCCTCCCTTGCTGCTCGCGAGCCTTGAGGTCGTCTCTGTGCCCGGCATCTCCCTCGCTGCACGGGAGCAGATCCATGTGCGGGTGCAGCCTGGAGCCGCTCCCGGGATCGCCGGCGGCTCCCGGGATCGCCCGCTGCTCCCGGGATCACCGCCCGTCCTGCTCGAGGGGGAGCCCTGTCTGCGTCTGCCCCGGCCCCTCTTGCGTGGGGCTGCTGCCGTCACCGTCTCGGGTTTTCTCTTCCCTCCTGCCTCCCAAATTCCCTTTGGTTCCCTCTTTCCACCGCCCTTATCCAGTGCCGACTGGAGCAGTTTTCTCGCCGATGTTTCCAACGCGCGGCGCTGCGGGAGCCGCCTTTGCATCCAGCTCCTCCGGTTGCCGCTCGCCCGGACGCGCTCGGACGCTCTGCCCAGGGCGGCTCCACCGGGAGCCCTCGCGGCCCGACGTCCCCTCCGCGTGGCCGGGAAGGAGGGCGCCGCGTCCCCCCCGCGCAGGGCGCTTCTCCCGGCGCGCGGCGTTCCAGTTTCTATTTCGGGAGCACCCAGAAACCCAGCTCGGGGTTGGGGCCTCGTCGAGGCTCCTGTTTTGCCGCCTCAAACCTGTTCCTTCGGCGGCGTCCCTTTGAAGGGAAGTGCATCCCAAGCTTCCCGATGCCCCATCGAGGCTGATTTCCTCYGGGAAACGCTCGGTTTACCCCAGCAGGGCAATTCCTGGGGTTGTGCAGGGGGATTTTGAAGACTCAGAGCTGTGAATAGGAGGAAGCTGGAGCTGTTTGYGGGGAGCAGGACGCGTCGTATCCTCTGACTCCGTCTGCCCGGACAAGTRACTTCTCCCTCTGTCCCCGCGAGAGCACCGAGGCTGAGCTCAGCTCCCTGCCTCCCGACTGCTCCGACCGGAATGACGGCAGCCGCAGCCCGGGCCTGGCACTTGGCAAAGGCTCCAGGGCGCCCTGGGGTGCAGCCGCCACCCTCGTTGCCACCTCGGCAGCCCCCTTGAGAAGGGGCCGAACGCTTTAGATGGGACCCTCTGTGCTCTCCTTGTCAGGGTGGCCGAGCGCTGGCTCTGAGGTGATGGGAGCCGTTGGGAAAATCCAGGCGCGGCTTTTGGCTCTTCCAACGGAGCCTCCGTGGAGCCTGCACCGCATCCRTCCCCCTCTTTGCGTGGCCGTCCCCATGGGGCCGCATGGCTCTGCGCGGGTGCCGGCGGTGCYGGAGCCCTTGGTTTTCCCTGCCCTCGTCTCCGCGCTGCCGAACGCTGCCGGTGTCGGGGGCTGGAGCAAACGTTTCTCCAGCGGCGCCGCGCGGCCCAACCGAGCGCTCGGGGCGGCTGCCGAGACGCTCCGGGCTCGGCCGCGCCCCCGATGCAGCGGGGCCAAGGGACGGCAGAGCAGTGACACCGGTGACAGAGCGATTAATATTTATAGCGGAGGGCGCGTCCGCGCGTGACAGAGGCCCCGTCCTGGCGCGCCGAGGAAGGTGGGGAGCAGCCACATCCCGGGGCGCACGGGTGGGAGGGACCTTGTCCTGGGCTGGTGACACAGAGCCGGCTGTGATGGCAGCAGTCGGCTTCATCTCCTCCTAGCAAGATGTTTAAAACCCCTCTTCTCGCTGCGTAAAATTAGCTGCCGGTGTCACTTGAGCCTCGCGCCTCTGCGCCCAGCGACTAGGGCAGGCGCTTGGGTAGAAGAAGGGGGTGCCGAGYGGCCTTTCCTCTTGCGGGCYTCCCRGGAGCGCAGCCCGGGGGGCCTCCGYACTCGGAGGTCCTGCCGGGGCGGTTGACTTTAGACATTCCCAAAGCTCCATGGATTTGGTTGCTTATCAAGGGCACGCGTGGGTCTGGCTCGGCCATGCACTCCGCTGGGTGCCCTGGAAGCCCTGGCATGGGTTGGGTGGGAATTTGCTTCCCAATCTTCTCGTGCTGCTTCAGGGAGACCTGGACCGTGCTGAGCTGCCCGGGACATCCCTGTTAGRGGGTATCCAGTGCTCCGCTCCCAGCAGGCACTTTTGGGGCGCGCAGGAATGCAGGATATTCCCGAGGAAACCTCCGCGCTCCCTTTATTCCTTCTCCTTCCAAGTCTTCCTGYGGAGACCAGCCGTGAGGAGCGTTTCCTTGGGCTGACGGGAGCACCGGGGGGTTCTCCCATGTGGAAATCCTTCCGCTGTCTCCCTGCTGTGGGATCAAGTCTCGCTCCCGATGGATGCGCTCGGGCGACGCGGAGCCTCTGGCTGCTTCCCGCCCGCAGGATGTGGCGGGATCCCTGTGGAGGGGACCGCTCACCAGGAGGCTCCTCGTGGCCCGGCTGCTCCGGGAATTTGGGTTTGGTTTCCCTTTGGACAGTGCGGACCGCCAGAGYGAAGCCGGAGGAGCGGGTTGCTGGGAGGGAAATCCTTCCCTTTGCACCACGGCGGTGCCTCCTGGGGACACGACCCCCCTGTGCTCCCCGGAACCATCGGGGTGGCCTTTCTTGGGACACAGGGACCCAGCAAGCCCGGAGCAAGCAAGTACGGAGCAGAGCTGGGGGGCATCCGGGACCATCCAATGCATCCGTCCCAAAAATCCGGGATGCAGTGGAGGGCTCRTGCATCCCGCCCGCCCCGTGGCTCTGCCCCTCTCCCCTCCGCAGCCATTTGTCCCCAGTGCCGTTTTTATCTCCATTCAAGCTCTCACTCCGCAGTTGAGCTTTTGGGCAGGATCCTGGTAATTTCCACACAGATTATAACAATAATAATCCTAATAAAGCATTCGAAAGCTTCCAGAAACGGCCGGCAAAGTGCCGCCCGTCAGCTTTCCTGCCTGAGCACGGCAGCCTCTCGCGAACGGTGCCCGATGCTCCCGTTTGCTGAAGGACGGCGCTGCTGGGGCCGCTCTTCAACCCTCAGCCCGGCCTCTTCTCGGCCAGAGGCTCCGCTGGGAATTTGCCACCCTTGTCCCCAGCCCCTCGGGAAGGTGGCGGAGCTGCGGGCCCGGGGAAGGCGGCGCGTTCCCCTGCGCTCGATGCGCTGCTCAGTTTAGAAAGTCTTTCTCCTGGGGTGGTTTTGGCAGAAAACTCTGGGGACAAGTGAAGCGGAGGATGCGGAGCAGTGCAGAATGCCCTCCTGGCATTCCCGGTCGCGTGGTGCAGCGTGAAGGGCTCTTTCTGGCCCCGGGATTTTGAGGGCCTGGCCCCGGAGATGCTGCATGTTCCTTATTTTTATATATATCCACTGCTTCCAGCTCCRAGGTGGCAGCTCAGGGCCAGCGTCTCTGAAGAGGGGCACCTGAAAACCCTCCCCGTTGGCAAAGCCTTTCCTGACAGCTCCCCGTTTGCTCTCCGCCTCCTTCCCGCATCCCCAGGAGCGGGATTTCACCCCCAGGCCATTCCCAGCGCTCCCATTGGGTCTGGCTGGGCGAGAGCTCAGCGAGGCTGGGAATCCCTTCCCGGCTCTGCTGCTGCCCAGAGCCTCCACGTGCAAATTTGCCCTCCCGTTTATTCTTTTTTCCCAACACCTGCATTTTTCTGTGCCAAAATTGTCACTTGTAGTTGTCTGTGTGTCCTGTAACCAAAGGGCTTTGAGATCCTCTGATAAAACAGCCTGGATGCTTTGGCAGGGATCGGGATCCGCGTTGGGTTCTTGTGCTGCCCGTCCGTGCGTCGCCTTTTGAGSGCTCCCTTTTCCCTCAACTTCCAAGCTAAACCCAACTTGCTCTTCCCTTCCAGGAATACACCTGTCCCAGGTGTGAGTCTGGCTTTATCGAAGAAGTCACAGATGATTCCAGGTAACAGACGTGCCGGCGYGTGCCTTGTCGTGCGCGGCCCCGGTGCACCTGCAAGCTGCAGACGTGGGGCGTAAAATAAGGAGTAAAGATGCGAGAGGAAAACTCGTCTCAAAATACCTTGTGCCACGTGAAACTGAAACTGCAAGAGGGCCCGTGTTTCCTGCTGGAGTCACCTGGAGGGCCTGGGGGAGGTTTTTTAGTAGGAGGGGAGCTTTAACAAGCTTAAATTGCAGTGAGTCCAAGTACCTCTGGTCTTTCCCTCCATTGACCCGCGCTCACATCTCACCGCTCAGACCGGGAGAGGAAATCTCTTCTCCGAGGCTCCTGTCTCGAGGAGCACGAGCGTGGCCACCGTGGCCACCCCAAACGCTGCCTGCCCGGTGCTCGTTTTGCTGTATTCAGCCCTGAATAATGGCTGAGAAGATGGCTTCGTTTGGGGTAGGATCGGGCAAAGATGGTTCCCTGAACCTTGGCGATCTGGGAATCCCTACAGCGGGAATCAGGGGCCTGGTGTCGCCAGAGCCAGGACTTCATGGCACGCTCTGTCCTTCCCTTAAATATAGGTGCCTGTTGCTTAGGACAAGAGGGATCCTCTGGAGTTCCTAGCACAGATTCCCCCTTACAGAGCCCTTTAGCTTCAATAATCGTTTTCTATCCCTAGGAAATATCTCCGTGGGTTTACACGGAGCGGTCTGCACACGGAATCCCGCATCCCGGGGCACGTTCTCCCTGTCCCTTGCCCTTACCTGTGCCTTGCTCCGTGCGCTGATACGGAGCAAATCYTCCCAGCAAGCCGCCTGCATGCTCCGTTGGCTCGTGCCTTCCTGCTTCCGACCACAGTGGGACCCACGGGAGCTCCGGCCTCCGTCGGACCGCGCGGGGAGCCGCGTTCCGGAGCGGTGACCTGCTCTCACTCGCCTCTTTCTCCCCAGTTTCCTGGATGGCAGCGGCATGGACGACAGCCCCTCCACACAGTTTGCAGAGGTGAGTTTTGCCTCCCGCTTTTCGGAAGAGCTGCCAGAGATCTGCTCTCAGAGCAGGAGAAAAAGGATTTTCGCAAGTAGGTGAAACACTGCAGGCCGCTGGGCTCCCAAATAATGGGAATTCCTTCGCAGCGCTGCTGTGGATCTGGATCYCTCCTATTTGTTTCTGCCTTCTGGGCTTTATGGCCAATTTGCCTCTCCTCCRCTCCGCTTCGATTGGCTCCGTTTGTCTCCTGAACAGAACTGTTGCTTTTCCGCCGCTCCTCCCCAGCACCATCCCCAAAATGCCCGTGGTTCAGCAGGATAAAGCGATCCCTTCTCACGAGCCCACGTGTCGGCTGACAAAGAGCCTCTGAACGAAGGGCGCTGTGTAAACGTCAGTGGCTTTGGGGATTAATAATAAATGAAGCTCTTCTCTCAGCAGCGCGGCCGCGGCCGGGGAGAGCTGCATCTTTATCACAACCAACGGGCAAACGGGTGAAGTTCTCATCTGCGGGGTGTTAATTTGGGGGTCATCCCCGTGGTTTCTCCCCGCTGTAGTGCTCGGCTCAACTGGGCAACGCGAGGGGGCTTGGAAAGAGAGCTAATGTGGTGTGAAATGSAAATTCAGTTGCTCTCTCCCCATCGCGACGCGTGGCGAGGGCCTGGTGCAGATGAGAGGAGAGCAGCCCTCGCGTTCCGCTCCGTAGCGTTTGATTCCCGCGGCAAATCCGCGCGCTCTGCTCCTGGTGCCGCTCCTACGGCGCTCCCGCGTGGCACGCGCAGGGTTCCTTGTCTGACCCTCCTTGTTTCGTTGCGGCCTGCGATTTTTTTTTCTCGTAAACCCGAACCGTAAATCTTCAGCGCCTGCCCCTTGGCAGAGCATCAGCTGGTGTTTTAATCCCTGGGTAATCTGAGTTGTGGCAGAAAGGCCTCCAGATGGACTGAACCCAAAGGGGGGTTGCACGTGAGGGGAGCCGGGGGGCTCTCGGCTCCGAGCTGCAGCTCGAGGACRGGCACGTCCTGCCCTGCCATGGGCCTGGGACAGAGCAGAGACTTGGGGACAGGCTCCCCAGGCTCAAATCCGGCATTATCTCCCCCCAAAACCCAGCCCTTTGAGGAAGAGCCGGACCCTCGTAGCAAAACACCCGTTCTGTTGGCATCTGCAGAAAAGCGTCAATGTGTTGGTCTTCCCGGGGGCGGTAGAGCTGATTAATTTGGGCTATAATTAAGCCTGTTTGCCAGACTCCTTTCCTGGGAGCCATGGCAACCCTCTGAATTTGCTAAATTGCTTTTGTGGCCACGGACTTTGTTTCCCTCGGCCAGCTTTGCGCGGCAGAGCCGGCCCAGCGCCGTCGCGCGGAGCCGCTGCGCCCGTCACGGAGCTGCGGGCGCTTTTGTCTCCGCAGCTTTGGGACCACTTGGACCACACGATGTTCTTCCCCGACTTCCGACCCTTCCTGAGTAGCAGCTCACTGGATCAAGACAGCAGGGACAACGAGAGGGGCCACCAAGCCCACGCCRACCTCTGGGGACCAAGCCGGCCGCCGCGGCTGCCCATGACGCGGAGGTACCGATCCCGGGGCAGCTCGCGCCCCGACAGGTCTCCTGCTATCGAAGGGTGAGTGGCTGGATCGCCCTCTGGAAGAGCCTCTTTCCCTCTTCCRTGGAAAAGGTGCAATCTCCAGGAGAAGCAGTGCAGAACTGGCCCTCGCACTGCTGGTGGGAGACTCCCAGGACCGTGAAAACACAGGTTTTCCCACCCAAATCTCTGCCCTTTGTCCTGCTGGGCACAGCCCCGTGGTAGCCACGTGCTGGGAAAGGTGCCTGCAGCCGCGCTAACCGTCACCGCAGGGAAACGACTTGATGCCTGGGAAACTCAGTCACTTCCTTTGACTCTCCMGGCCCTCCCACGCTCTCCGATGCGGGAGCATCCCTCATTCCCGCCGACTGAGCCTCCGTCTCGAGCCCGCCCTGCCGCGCAGGGGTGTTGGCGGCTGCGTGTTCCGCAGCGACGTGGCCGGGATCCCATGGAGCAGGATCCCGTGTTCCGCTACCCCTTCTTGCTAAACTGCTGCTGCCGCACGTTGGTTTGCTCAACTTGTTCCTTCTCTCTTTCGTTTTCTCCCCTCTTTAGAATAATCCAACAGATCTTTGCAGGCTTTTTTGCGAACTCGGCGATTCCTGGCTCCCAGCACCCTTTTTCCTGGTGAGTAGCAAGGCTGATTTGCTCCACAAGCCGYGCGTGGGGCCAGTAGGCAGCAGTTGTCTGGCACCCAGGAGCTCTGTCTCCCCAGGTGACCAGGGCTGYTGCTGGTAGAGGGTTTCTCTTGGGGTATCACACAAACCTCGGGCTGGTTTGGAGTGGGAAAAGCCTTTCCTTGACTCCCTGCTSCCATCTGCAGGAGTGGCATGCTGCACTCGAATCCTGGGGACTACGCGTGGGGACAGAGCGGCCTTGATGCTATTGTCACCCAGGTGAGACCCCTGTGTGTGCCTGGCTGGAGAGAAACCCAGGCCCGTTGTCCCTGGTTTTGACCTRTGCCTCTTTACTCTCCCCCCTTTGTGCTCCTGCACAAATGCTCCCGCAGATGCTTCTCTGTCCTCTCCCTGAGCGTGCCCGACCAGAGCAYATCCGCTGCCTCCCTTTGCGTTCCAAATCCCCCAGGACCAAATGAACACCYTCCCCCTTGGCCGTGGCATCCATTCCCTTCCCTTTGGCTTCGCCGGCGCTGTGCTGAGCCGCTCCTGCCCTGCTCTTGCTTTCGGCCCGGGATGCTCTCCGTGTTCGTGCTGAGGATGCTCCGTGTTCGTGCTCCCAACCACAGCGTGCGGTTCCTTTTTGTTCTTTCCAGCTCTTGGGACAGTTGGAAAACACAGGGCCGCCTCCAGCTGACAAAGAGAAAATCTCATCTCTCCCAACAGTGACAGTAACTCAGGAACAAGTTGGTAGGTGCAGTTCAGTACCCTCTCCTCCGTGCCCCRTGCTTGCCGCCTGTCTCCAAGTGCTTCGATGCTTCAGGGCAGCRCCGGGAAGTTCTCGTGTTAGGGCTCGAGAGCTCCTTGTTCCCTCTGCCAAGGATGAGGCTCTTGGCTGGAGCTTTGTGCATCCCTGACGCCTGCTCGAGACGGGAGAGTAGAGGGCAGCACTGCTCCGTCCTCGGGCCTTTTCTAAAACCTCCTGGTCGTTCTGGTGTTCGGGGTCTCATTAAAGTTGGCCTCTGCCTGTTGCTTCCCTCCCTCTTGGGCTGGCTCGCAGTAGGGCTGGTAGATCAGGYTCCAATCGTATTCCTGCTGAATTAGCCCCAAAATGTCATGTGGAGATCACAGGTTCCTGTAATGCAGCCTGCAGGAGAGGCCTGGGGGGCGGTTTGTAGCGTTTATGGTTTTGTAATTAGCTCCTCCAGATGATGTTTCTCCCTGTGTTTGCAGAGGGCTCTCTCTGAAGGCTGCTCCAAGCATCCCTTTCCCTCAGAGCTGCTCTATTCCTGGAAACTGAAACGCTCCATTAAGACACTGATTAGAAAGGCTGTTTCCATGACGGATATTTTTGTCTGGCTCTTTTAATACGCCCGTGTCTCTTGTCTGGGAAGCCGAGACGCATCCGCCTTTCCGTGCTGTCCTGCTCGGCACGGGAGCCGCTCCCGGCGCRGGCTCCRGGGAAGGGGCACGGCGTTCCGGCCGCGTCTCCCGCCCTGGGGAAGCCCGGGGCGTTCGCGGAGGAGCTCGGCCCTGCGGAACGGGCCCTGCTCCAGGCGAGGAAGTCACCACAGGGTTTGGCTAAAACCCCCTTGGTGCGAGTTGCCCCGCGAGGCTGGGGCAGCAGGGCTCGTTGGGCAGGTGCTGCTGCTGCGTTTGCTCCTCCAACAGCAGGATTTGCCCCAAATCCTCCATGGGGATCGTCCGTCGGGAACTACAGCGATGCCTCCTGTCCTAAAAGGAGCTTTGGGAGCTGATGAGGACCCCAGATGTGTCAGGAAACCCTCCGGAGGGTTTTGTTGAAGGGCCAGAGGTTTTTGCTGCCTAGGGCTTGTTCCTGCGGCTCCGGTGTGTAGGATGGGACATTCCGGGATGCAGCGCCAGCCACGTGGAGGGCGCACATGGAGCTTTAGGCGCTTAGGGATCCTCCAGAACCGAGGCAGAGAGCGGGAGCCCGGCTGCATCTCCCAGCTGGGACGGGGACTTTGTGCTGCCTCTTCCCCSCAGCGACTGTGCGGGGAGAGAAAACTGCCCTTTCTCCCCGTGTCCTGCCAAGAAGGAGCAGCCCTGCCCTCCCTGCTGCCGTGGGCGTCCCCGCGGGTCCCCGTGTCCGGCCGCCGGAGAGCGGCGCCGCCTCCTCTGCATCCCCAAAGGGGCCTTTTTGCCGGCAGGGAGGCCGGGCGGYGTCGGCCTCACGGCGCTCCGTCTCTTGCAGATACGGGTTTGGAGTGTCCGGTGTGCAAGGAGGACTACGCGCTGGCCGAGCAGGTTCGGCAGCTGCCCTGCAATCACTTCTTCCACAGCAACTGCATCGTGCCCTGGCTCGAGCTGGTAAGAGCCGCGCGCCATTGCCATTGCCAAGGCCGGCGTCCCCGCGGCGGGGACCGTCCCCGTCGGAGTCTCGGCAAGGGCCACCCGTGCCAAGGCTCCCCGGGGGCGGGAGGCGGCAGCGGTGGCCCCCGTGGTGCCGGCCTGAGCCGCCCGCGTCTCCCTTGCAGCACGACACGTGTCCCGTGTGCCGCAAGAGCCTGAGCGGCCACGACTCCGGCCGGCAGCCGCAGGGCCCCGAGGCCGCCGCCGGCAACGGCCTCGGCAGCGAAAACCAGCTCCACGAGCGATGGACGTTCTGAGGGCGCGGGGCCTCGCGGCGGCCCCGCCGGCGCCGCCTTCCCRCGCSTGTACGTTGTRTTATAAGGCAAACGGAARGAGGAGCAGGAAATATAGGGCAGGGGGAGGGAACGCGCCCCCCGGGGTGTTACTGCAATGAGTGCTGTCTTTTTCCTGACACTTTAGCATCTCCGAGCCGCGTCTCCATCGGGATCGCCTCTTTAGTCCCAAATTCAGAGTCTTGGAGTGGTTTGACTTGATTTTATACCTGTGGAACCTGTACGTAGGCAGGGCCCCTTGGAAGGGGGCGAGGAGGGCAGGGAGCTCCGCGCCGGCCCTGCCCTCCTTCCGTGTCCCCGCCACGGGAAGGTGGGAAAACCCTCCCCGTCCGGGGCTTCCCTTCGGCACAGGGGGGCGCAGAAACAACCCGAGTTCTGTCTCTGCTCCTCCGGCCCCTTTCCGTGCCCCTCAGCCTGAATCCAGGAGCGCTGGGTGTTTTCCCCTCTTTTTGGAGTTCCGGTCAAACCGTCTGGGAAAGAGGCCTGGAGCTTTCCCCGCGGGGAGGCAGAGGTGAAGCCAGAGGGATCCGAGGCTCCCGGGATGCGGCGCAGTGCCGGCCCGYGCTCCCGGGCGCAGGAATGCACGAGCAGGGAGGGTGTCTCGTGAACTACTCTTTTATTATTATTATTATTTTTATTATTATTTTCATTTTTTTCCCCGGTTTTTCTGGCCCTTCTCCRCGTGCCGGTGTCCCCAGGTCTGTCCCCACCCGCCGCGGGCGGTGGGGGATCCTCGGCTGGCTTGTATCGTATGGACCACATTAAAGGCATCCTGCAGGAAAACGGACCCAACCGCGTAACCCTTTTAATGTGTTTAATTCACCCACAGAAAGACAGAAAAAATCTCAGTTCTCTTAGCCTGGTAACTTGAAGAGAATCTCTATTTTTTGCAGATTTTTTTAGTTTTATTTTTTTCCCACTTCYGTGACACTTCGCCCCTGGTTGCTCCGTGTTTTTATTGTCCGGATCGTGGCTGTGCTTGGGGCGCCTGCGGGGCCGCGGCTCCGGGCGCTGCCCTTCCTGGCGGGATCGGGGCTCCCGCCCTCGGTTTAAACCAGTGTTCTCTTTGCTATGGAGTCAAATAAAGGCCTTTATACAGAAGCCGAGGCGTCCGGAAGGTCGTTGGGGCGGGGAGAGGGGCCGGSGATGCTCCCATGGGACTGGCTGGGGGGCGGTGAGCCCGGGGGATTGCGGCAGAGCCGCTTTTCCGCAAGGAAAAGGCTCCCTCAGCTGCTGGAGGCCGGTGCTCGAGTCCCGACGTGGACACGGGCTGCCGGGATCCCTCCTTGCSGCAGGTCCAGGTGCATCCAGAGGGGCTGCATCCCTATGGACACGGGTTACCGGGATCCCTCCACACTGCGAGTCCAGGACGCRTCCATAGGGGCTGCATCCCCATGGACACGTAGGTCCTGTCCCCACATCCAGGTTTGGGGCCGGGAGGAGGTTCTGCCGCGGGAATTGGATCCCCTGCAGGTCTGGAGCCCCCCCAACCTGCCGCCCGCTCGGGGTTTGTTCCCAGAGGAGCAGCTCGGAAGCGGCTGCTGCGGCTCCCGGAGGGCACTCGGTGCCCAGGGAGCTGCTCCGTGTGGGATACGGCCCAGCGAGGGCTCCYGGCCCGGAGGTCGGTGACAGCCGAAGGGAGAAAGACGAGTCCAAAGAGGAGCGGGAGCATTCCCAGAGCCGGGCTTTTCCCGCCATCCTTTTAATTGGCTGCATCTGCCCGCCGGGCTCTGCCGGGTCCTGGTCCTTGGAAGAGCCCCCGGATGAGGAGTYGCGGGGGCCACGCGGYTCCTGGGATGTGGGATATTCCCAGYGTTCTGCTCCTGCTTCCTCCCTCCTGTCTCGCCTGCTGCTATTCCCAAGTCTTGGAATGTGCCCGAAAGCTGGGCCAGGGGGGTAAMCGGTGGCCGCGTTCCCACCGCTCGCCCTGTGCTCCGTGGTGCTTGAGCCGCTTCCGATGGGGAATGTCCCCCTTCCCGGAGCGGAAAGGGGCCGGGAAGCTTTGCCGGCGCTCGGCCCCGCTCGCTCTGCGCGCCGGCAGCGCCGGGAAGGGGCGTCCTCGGTGCTCCCGCTCCTCCGGGCTCCGGCCGGGCCGCTCCCCGGCTCCAATCCCAAGCTCCCGCGGGGGCGCGGAGCCGGCGCCGGCTCTCACTGCTCCTCCTCCTCCTCCTCCTCGCGGAGCTTCTTGCGGGCGAAGAAGCCCAACTGGGGCAGGAGGGAGAGGATGGGGCGAGGAAGGCCCGGGGCGCCCGCCGCCCCTCCCGGCCCCGGCTCACCTTCCAGAGGCCGAGGACGATGAGCGCCAGCAGGAGCAGCCCCCCGAGGACGCTGCCCACCAGGATCCAGAGCGRGACCGGCACCCGCCTGGCCTGCAGGATCTCCAGCTCCGTCTGCAGGGAGAGGAGACCGGGAGCATCCCGGCAGGAAGCGCCGGCGCCCGGCCCCGCTCCCGCTCCCACCTCGAGCCGCCGCSCCGGCCCCTCCAGGACGAAGAGGCTGCGGGCGCCGGGCAGCAGGGAGACGGTGCTGACGATCCTCACGCTCCTGAAGCGAGCCTGGGCGCGGGGAGGACGGGCAGGGGGCCCGATGTCCCACCGCCCTCCTCCTCATCCCCCTCCTCCTCCTCGTCTTCCTCCTCCTCTTTATTCCCCTCATTCTCTTCATC
>PTEX01000555.1:32937-47702 GCA_003342815.1 Eudromia elegans | reverse complement strand
CCCCCCCCTCCCCCCGCCAGGCCTTGGCACGTCACAGGGGACAGGGGGGTCCCAGCATCGCCCCCCTTCCCGGGGACGCCCCCCCCCCCGCCGCCACCAGGGGCTTTCTGCATCCGCAGCCACGGGAGGGGACAGGGGACACGACAGAGACGCTGCGTCCCCCTCCCATGACAGGGAGGGGACATAGAAGGGGGGGGAAAGGGGGCACGGCCGCTGCAGGGAGGGCAGCGGCGGCGGTGGGGGGGGGGTGCTCACATTTACAACCGACGACGACAAGAAGAACAAAATAACGAAAAAAAAAGGAAAAAAAAGGAAAAAAAAAGAAACTCTAACACTTAAATGAGGTAGGTCTGGGTGCAGAAGCTCCGGGGGCGCCCGAGCAGCGGGAGCCGGGGGGGGCGCGCGGGGCCCGGCCGCGGCGGCGGCGGCGGGGCCGGATTGTCGAGCTCGAGGAGCCGGGGTGGGGGGGCCTTGGGGCGCAGCGGGAGGAGGGTCTGGAGGGCTGCCCCCTCCCCTCCTCTATCCCCTTCGGGTGGGGCTGGGGACACAGGGGGTGCTCCCCCCACCCCGTTTCTCCTTGTGGGACGAAGCCAAGAAAACCCTGAGTTGCCGGTTCGCCCCGTCCCGCCGGAGCCTCCCGGCCTGCGCCGGGAAGGCCGGGAGCCGCTGCCCCATGGAAGGGGGCTCAGCGGTGGCGCCGCCCCCTCCCCAGCCCCCTTTTATTCTCTTTTTTTTTTTTTTTCTCCTTTTTCCCCCCGTTTTTCCCTGCCCCCCTCCCAGCTAGTTCATCCACTTCCGGCAGTTCCAGGCTCCGCAGTGACAGGGGATCTTGTGCTGATCGTCCTCGAAGTCGAACTGGTAGTCGTAGGTGAGCTGGGGGGGGGCGCAGGGTGTCACGGGGGGGCCCACGCGGCCCCGTCCCCATGTCCCCAAGGCCCCCCCACCCCGGCGTTGTCCTCACCTCCTCGCCCTTGGGGATGCGGCGGCTGGAGATGATGATGATCTTGTCCTCCTTGTCGAAGGTCACGACTTCGGCCACGCAGTTGGGGGCACACGAGTGGTTGATGTACCTGCCGGGAGGGTGGCACAGGGTCAGGACGGACGATGGCGACGGTCCCCGCTGTCCCCAGGGGCCACCGCGTCGTCGTCACTCACCTGGCCGGGCCGCCCGTCAGCGTGGCGTCAATGACGTGCTCGTTGTTGATGCGGAACATGTAGATCCCGCGGTTCTGCGGCACCGAGAGCGTCACCGAGCGCGTCCCCCGCCGCCCCTCGCGTGTCCCCGCGTGTCCCCGCGCCCCACCTGCTCCTCGTAGATCTTCTCCCGCCGGTTGGCCACCTCGTTGCGGATGATGGTGCCGATGTACTCGATGACCATGGTGTGCTTCTCGATGTCCTTGGCCGCGTAGAGCCCCAGGCCCTGGATGCGGGAGCGCGCCAGGTACACGTTGTTCTTCCACTCGGTCTTGAGGCGCCGGTACTGCGAGGACTTGGAGTGCACGAACTGCTTGCTGTAGGGCGTGTTGGTCTCGCCCGTGAAGGTGCTCTGGTAGGCCTTGGACATGCTTGTGCTGTTGAGGGTGTGGGGGCTGCCGGGGGGGCCGCGGGGGTGTCAGGACGGTGCGGACCACGTGGCGCCCCCCCCCGCGCCCCCCCAGCTCACCGCTTGTAGTGGGTGAGGATCTTGGGCTCGGCGCGGGCGCAGCCCGTGGGGTTGATCATGAGCGGCAGCTCCATGAGCGGGTGGCGCCCATAGCGGAACAGGTAGTTCTGGCAGCTCTCGACGCCGGGCAGCTGCCGCGGAGGGGACGGCGGGGTCGAGCGGTGCCGCCGCGCGGGACCTCCCCATCCCCCGTGCCCTCGCGCCCCCCGCTTACCGACTCGGCGATGCGCAGCACCGCGTGCACCGTGAGGCCGAAGAGCTCCTCGCCCTTCAGGTACTCGGGGAAGAGGCGCAGCATGTCGGCCTCCTTCCTCATCATCGCCACCGGCTCGATGATCCGGTTCCAGACGGCTGCCGAGGGGAGACAGGGTGTAACGCAGGGACCCTCGAGGACCTCCTTTTCCCTGGACCCCCAGGGCCAGGGCTGGCTCGTCCCTTACTGGACATCGGGACCCTGGAGGGGGACTCGGCACCTGCGGAGCCGCTTGGGACTCACCCTGGGGCGAGGAGTCGGAGAAGACGAGGTCCTCCAGGCCCTGCTCGATGACCTGCACCACGAACTCGGGGCGCCCGTTGTTCTCGCAGATGCTGCAGCGGTAGCAGCAGCGGCGGTTGTTGGTCCGCAGGCTCCAGTAGATGCGCGTGGCCTCGTAGCCCACGGGGTAGAGGGCCGTGACGCTGTGGAAATCGGCCATCTGGTGCGGCAGGAGCTGCCCGATGGCGTGGAAGACCAGCCCGCCCACACGGAACATGTGGAGCCGCTCGCCGCGCTGGATGATGCTGGCGATCTGCTTCACCTCGTCGCGCTCGATGTAGACGCGCCGGAAGACCGTGAAGCTGCTCAGCTCCTGCTCGCAGGGGCCCTTGAGCTTGTGCAGGGGGCACAGCATGGTTTTGTCCTTGAAGAACATGCACTTGGCGCGGATGGCGCACGCAAAGTGGTAGACGCTGGGGCAGCGGATGCGGTTGCAGCTGTTGGTGGCGCCCGTCTTCTGGCACAGCGAGCACTTGGTGAGCAGCCCGCGGTGCAGGGCCACCTCCACGTTGATGAGGGCCCCCCCCTGCGTCTCGTACACCTCCGTGGACCACAGCGCGCAGTTGAGGTGCACCCAGAGGTCCAGGTCGAGGTTGAGCAGCCGGGCCGGGCCGTCCGTGGCCCCGTCGCCCTCCTCGTGGCAGAAGCAGCACTTGCGCAGGTCCCGCGGCACCTTCTCGGGGCGCAGCGTGGTGCCCAGCTTGTCGATGAACTCCGCGATCTCCTTGTCGCCGTCCCGCTTGGCCCCCCCCTTCTGGATGGTGACGAGGAAGCGGAGCCGTTTCCACCGCACCCCCTTCCACTTCTTGAGCCGCGGCCGCGCGTCGTCCCCGTCCTCGGGCGGCCGCGAGCGCGCCTTGAACCGGGGTGGCGAGGCCGGGGTGGCCGCGGCTCCGTCCTCCCGCGGCGACGGGGCCGGCGGCAGCGGTGACGGGGCCGCCGGAGCGGCCTCGGGGTCGGGGACGCGGGCGGCCTCGGCGGGGCTGGCCGGGGAGGGCACGGAGGGGGACAGCGGGGGCGAGGGCTCCTGGGGCATGGCCGAGAGCTGCCGCACGTCCAGGTTGGAGACGTTGTGCACGTAGCAGTGGTGCAGGCTGCTCCTGTCGGGCGCGGGGCTCTCCTGCGGCACGGACGGAGCGTGTCAGGGCACCCCGGTTCTACAGGGACCCCCATGCAAGCCCAGACAAGCCGAGACCCCCTCTCAGCCACGTCACAGCCCCTCAGGGACCCTCCTGCGTGCCACCGACCTGCTTGAGCAGCGTCAGCAGGTCCAGCTCGCCCTTGAGGCTGTAGCCCGGCAGCACCGCGTCAAACTGCTTGAGCCACTCGGCGCCGCCGTCCGGCCCCTTCCCGGCCAGCGCCGCCTTCTCCCTGCCACCGAGCACCCCTGTGGGAGAGCCGAGTGGCTACGTGGGACGCGGGGCACCCGCGGGGCCAGGCGCTGGGGGCCGGGGCGGGCACTCACCAGCCACGTCCGTCTCAGCCTTCTTGGCCTCCGCGGCGGCCCCTCGCATGGGGCTCTCTGGGAAGAGCACCTCGTAGGAGCTGGGGATCTTCACGCTGAGCAGCTCGGCCATGGCCACCATGACCCCGTTGAGGTTCTGCACGAGACGGGGCGGCAACCGTGAGGGCCGAGGGGGTCCTGCGGCCTTGCGGGGTCCCCAGCGCTGTCCTCGCTCACCTTGGCGGCGGCCGCCGACACCGTCAGCATGACGGACACCTCGCTGCTCTTGGCCTTCTCCCATGGCGCGCCTGCACCAGCCTTCCCAGCGGCCGCTCCGAAGGGCTCCGCCGCCTCGAATGGCTTCGTCTCGGGGAACGCTGCCAGGGGACAGGGTGGTCAGGACACGCAGAGCCCGTGGGCTCCAGCCCGGAGGTGCTGCTGCTGTTGGGAATTCCCTGCTTCCCAGGAAGACCCCAAGAGACTTTGGGAGACTCCAAGAACAGCCCGGTCCCCACCCAGGGGACAGGCACAGGGCTAGACCTGGTCCAGGTGTCCCACAGACTATTGGCCCCCTACGGATCCGAGCTTGCCCCTACCCAACACGGATGCACCACGGAAACCTGGATGGTCCACACAGCCCTGTCACCCAACCTGTGTGATCTGCCAACACCCCCAGGTCCCCCCGCACACCCCGTGTGTGTCCCGGCATGGTGCCGCCCGGCGCGGCCCACCTGGGATGCTGGCACGCGGGATGATGGGGATGATGGGCGAGAGCACTCGCTCCTCCAGCTCGGGCTGGGCCTCGCTGAGCAGCGGGAAGCGCCGCAGCTCCTCGCCCAGGACGCTCTCGGGCGACGAGGCCGGCACGATGCTGTCGGGGGAGTCGCTCTCGTCGTCGCTCTCCATCCTGCGCGCGGGGACGGAGGCGTCAGGGCCCGGCGCGCGCGGTGGGACGGCGCCGGGCACCGCGCGGGGACTCGCCTCACGTCCTCGGTCTGGTTGTGCGGAGGGGTGGGCAGAGCCGCCAGCAGGTCCACGCTCTTCACCTCTGCGGCCGGGGCATCTGCGCGGGGCAAAGACGGGCGTTACGGCGGGGCAGGACGGAGCAGCGCGGCGGCGGCGGCCCTGCGCTCACCTCCGTGGGGCTCGCGGGCCGGCTCGGCCTCCTTGGGCTGCTCGGGTAGCTCCTCGGCGGCCGTGCCGCCGTTCACCAGCTTCTGCTGCACGGAGGGCGGCGGCGTGGGCGGCAGCGACGAGGGCGGCGTGGGCGGGTTGCTCAGGTGGGTCTGCGGCGCAGGGCGGCGCGGCGTGAGCGCGGCGACGGCACCGGCCCCGCGGGGCCCCCCGGGCCGCCCCGGCCTCACCTTGGTGAGCAGCTGCGAGTAGTAGTCGGGCGCGCTGTCGAGCACGGCGCTGCCGAAGGCGCCGCGCAGCTGGCTCTTGCCGTTGATGGGGCTGCTGCCGAAGGGCGCGAAGAGGCTGAAGTTGGCCGTGATGGTCGGCTCGGTGAGCGGCAGCAGGGACAGCTCCTGGGGACAGAGCCGGGTGAGCGGCGGGGACGCCCCGCGCCCGCTGCCGCCGCTGCCGCCCGCGGCCTCACCTGCTTGAGCTGCCTCACGAGGGCCTCGCCGGGCCTGAGCCCGTCGTCCTTGCGCAGCTTCTTGCGGGAGGCTGGCACCCGCTCGCTGCCCTTCTGCACCCGCTTGGGCTTGGCCGCCACCGGCTTCCTGGCCAGGCACGGATCCTGGGGCGGGGAGGGACACAAAGAAGTGACGAGGCCGGGCAGGGCGTGGGGGACGTTGCCACTACCGCCGCTGTGCACAGGCGGCCCGCTCACCTCTCGGCCTGGCACCCCCGGCGGCTGCGGTGCAGCGCCCCGGCCCTCGGCGTGCCCGTTGAGCTCGCCGGGGCTCTGCGCCGAGAGCTGCACGTTCTTGGCGCGCAGCAGCTTCTGCAGCAGCAGGTGTCCGGCCTCGGAGCGGGCACCCGGGGGGCTGCCGGCCGGGACGCCCCCCGCGTCCCCGTTGGCCTCCGGCTTCCCTGGCTCCGGGGGCTCCGGCTCAGCCTGCGCGGCCGCCGGCTCCTCCTGTGGCTCCTGCTTCATGGGGAGTGGGGGGGCGGTGCTGGGGGGCCCCTCAGCCGCCTGCCCATTGAGGGGGGTCTCGGCCACGTCGGGGTCGAGTGCCGGCGGCTCCGAGCCCCCCCAGGGGCTCTGCGCCAGCTCCGGGGCTGCCGCAGGGCTGGGGGCCGAGGCCCCCGGCACGGGTGGCAGCGCCGTCGGTGTCTTTGGCTCGTGGGGGCTCCGCTCGGGGCTGGGCTGGGAGCCCAGGGGCGACGGGGCTGGTGGCGTCGGGAGCCGCACGAGGCCGGGATGGGGGCCACGTGCAGCCAGCGCCGCCTGCACCAGCTCGGCCAGGGGCTGCTGCGGCCGCCCGGCGGCCCCCGCGTCAAATGCGGCCGGCGCCTCGGCCGGGGCCTGTGGCCGCCCCGGGAAGAGCGGCCGGGGGGGCTGGCGCCCGGGTGGGACCCCCTGCTCCGTCGCAGGGAAAGGTCCGGGCTGCCGCAGCGCCTGGCTCTGCTGCAGGAGGCTCTGCTGGTGCCGCTGCACCAGGAGCGCTTGCAGCTGCTGCTGCTGCTGCGGTGTGAGGTGCCGCAGCTGCGGGTTCTTGGCCAGCACGCCCTGAAGCTGCGCCCGGATCTGGCCCATGACCGGCGCCGGCAGTGGGCCCAGCGCACCCGGCGGCAGCGACGGCGCGGGTTGCGGCACCGGCCCCGCTTTGTGCGGCCCGGGGCTCTGGAGGTGTGCGGGCTGCGGCGGCACCGTGCTGCCTGCCGGGCCCTTGCCCGGCTGCTCGGGGCCGGGTGGCCGCGGCGCAGGCGGCAGCTCCGCCGCGAGAGCAGCACTGGTGCCGTCACCGTGCGGCAGCTCCGGCCTCGGCACACCCGGGCTCTGCAGCGACGGCTGCAGCAGCCGAGCGGAGCCCAGGCCGCCGGGCTGCGGCGAGGCCACGAGCAGCTGCTGGCCCTGCCCCAGCTCCGCCTGGTGCGTGGCAGCACCGGGGAGCCCCAGCGCGGCCGGCGGCTCCGGGGCTCCCTGCGGCTCCGCGGGGCCCTCGGCGCCCTCGGCAGGCAGCGCGTCCACCGGCTGCTCCTTGCCTGACGGCTGCAGCCCCTGCCCCAGGTGCAGCACGGAGGGGGCCGGGCCGGGCTGCGCAAAGTGCTGCAGCGGGGGCTGCGGCGCCCGCAGCGGCTGCCCCAGCACCAGCCGGTGCCCCAGCATCGCGGGCGGCTGCGGCGAGCCCAGCACCCGCTGCTGCTGTTGCTGCTGGGGGGACAGGAGCAGTGGGCGCTGCGGGGCCGCGGGGCCCAGGCCACCCGGGTGCTGCGCATGGCCCAGCAGGGCCGGCGGCTGCGGCGAGAGCTGCTGCACCAGGAGGCTCTGTGGCAGCCCCGGCTGCTTTGGCCCCACGGCGCCCTGCGCGGGGGCGGCTGCCGCCTGCTGCCCCCCCAGGCCAGGCTGCTGCATGGGGGGCTGCTGCGGCAGCGTTTGCTGCATTGCTGGCTGGGCCAGGAGGCCCTGCGGCTGCAGTGACGGCTGGGGCAGGATGCCTGGCTGCTGCAGTGCCGTTTGTCCCATGACAGCCGATTGCTGCAGCGACGGCTGCGCCATGATGCCCTGTGGCTGCATGGATGCCTGTCCCATGACACCCGTCTGCTGCATGGACGTTTGTCCCATGACACCCGTCTGCTGCATGGACGTTTGTCCCATAACACCCGTCTGTTGCATGGACGCCTGTCCCATGACGCCTGGCTGTTGCATTGCTGCTTGTCCCATGACGCCCGGTTGCTGCATGGTCTGTCCCATGACACCTGGTTGCTGCATGGACACCTGTCCCATGACGCCTGATTGCTGCATTGATGCCTGTCCCATGATACCCGACTGTTGCATCGGCGCCTGTCCCATGACACCCGGTTGCTGCATTGATGCTTGTCCCATCACACCTGATTGCTGCATTGACGCCTGTCCCATGACGCCCGGCTGTTGCATCGATGCCTGTCCCATGACACCTGATTGCTGCATTGATGTCTGTCCCATAACACCTGGTTGCTGCATCGATGCCTGTCCCATAACACCCGGTTGTTGCATTGATGCCTGTCCCATGACACCCGGCTGTTGCATTGACGCCTGTCCCATGACACCCATCGGCTGCTGCTGCAAGGACACCTGCCCCAGCATGTTCTGCTGCTGCTGCAGCTTCTGGGCCAGCTGCATCCTCTGCAGCTGCCTCTCCTGCATCAAGCGGCTGTCAGCGGCCAGGCCGCGGAGCGCGGGGTTCCCGGTGAAGAAGGTGCTGGACGTGCCGGGCACGGGGGCGCTGCCCGCGGGCTGCTGCCCCATGAAGGCCAGGCCCTGCGGCACGGCGGTCATGGCCACGCCGCCCTGCGGCAGGCGCAGGCCCGCGGGCTGCGGCGGCTGCGGGCCCAGGCCCTGCGCGGGCGCCGCGGGCTGCGGCGGCTGGACACCGTGAGCCGAGAGCAGCTGCCCGGGCAGCTTGGCCATGAGGCGGGGGCTCTGCGAGGGGCTCAGGGCCATGACGGCCGATGCCTGGTGCTGGTGCTGCTGCTGCTTGTTGCGGTACTCGGCCATGAGGTTCGTGTGCTCCTTCTGCTGCTTCCGCACCTGCACGACGCGGCGCCCGCGTCAGCCCCGGCAAGGGGACGGGGCGGCCCGCCGGCGCGGCGCACAGGCACCTACCTGGTCCAGCTGCTTCTGGATTTTGCTCTGCTGCTCCGTGACCAGCTTGAGCTTCTCGGCGTCGGCCTCGGGGAACTCGCGGCCGGCCTTCTTGGCCGTGCGCTGCTTGGCACAGAGCGCCTTGCGCGACTTGCGGTGCGCCCCGATCTGCTCCTCCAGCACCTTGAGCTGCATCTGCAGCAGCTGCTGCGTGTGGAAGAGCCACTCCTCATACTGCCGCTGGTCGGCCTCGTCTGCGGGGGGCGAGAGGGCTCTGCTCAGCGGGCGCCGCTCCGCCCGGCCACCCGCCGCGTGTCCCCCCGTTACTCACTGATGACGCCCTGCGCGAAGGCGGGCGGGTTGGGACGAGCCTGGGCCGCGTCGGTGCCGCTGCGCTCCTGCTTGGAGGGAACGGTGGTGAGGAGGTGGTCGCCATCCTCAGCGCTGCCCTGTCCCCTCCGGGCCGCGCCGGGGTGGCCGCGAGGCGCAGGGACGAGGGGCCCGCCCGGGTGCCCCGCGCTCACCTGCCCACCCGCCGCCAGCATGTGGTTCTGCAGGTCAGCCGTGGCCGGCGCGCCCGAGAGCCGCTGCGCCAGCAGGGAGACCTGTTGCCTTTGGGGAGGATGTGGAGAGGGGGATGAGCCAGGGCCGGGGCGCCCGGCCGCCCCCGGTGCTCCCGCCGCAGCCCTTACCTGTTCATGCCCGGGGCCACCCCGATGCTGCCCTGAGCCATCACCTTCTTGATGCCCTTCAGCGCTACCATCTTGGCCTTGGCGATGGGGTCCATGATGTCCTCGGCAGCGAATTTATCCAGATCTGCCACGAGAGAGACCCCCGCCACGGGTGAACCCAGGCTGCACCGCTGCCGGGGCCGCTGCCACCCCCAGACCCCAGACCGGGGGTCCCTCGCGTACCCCCGTGGCAGCCGGCGCCTACCTGTGTCAGGGAAGAAGCTGTTGGCGAGCTGCTGCTGCATGACGAGCTGCGGCGGCTTCAGCGCCAGGCCCGGCGGCTGCCCGGCGCCCAGCGGCTTCTGCACCATCACGGGCTGCTGCTGCTGGCCCTGTGGTGGTGGCGGCAGGGCCACCGGCACGCCGTGTGCGGCCGCCAGCACGTGGGGCTGCGCCGGGGCCATGCCCATGTGCCCAGGCTGCGGTGCGCTGAGCCGCGGCTGCTGCGGCTGCTGCAGGAGCTGCTGCCGCGCCAGAAGCCCCAGCTGCAGTGACGGCTGCTGTGGGGCGCCCAAGCGAGTGCCCTGCGCCTCGGGGGGCTGCCCCGGCGCCGCGGGGTGCAGCAGGGGGTGGCTCGGGGTCGCCAGGGCGCCCCGGGGCAGCTGCGCCGACATCTGCTGCTTCTTCTGCAGCTCCTTCTTCTCGTGCTCCAGCAGGTCCTCGATGAGCAGCGGCAGCTCGCTGGCCACCAGCGAGCTCTCCATCTTGTCCAGGTCGTCGGCTGGCGAGTGCCGGGCGCTGCCCAAGCCCAGGGCGCCTCCATCCAGCTCGAACTTCTCCAGCAAGGGGCTGCTCTGGCCGCCCAGCGAGGCCAGCGCGCGGCCGGGGCCGCCGTAGGGGTCCTTGTCCAGCGCGGGGCCGCCACTCGCGAAGGGCGCCAGGCCCAGGCGGGCCGGCCCGGCCCCGGGGCTCAGCAGGCTCGGTGCCGGCTTCAGCGCCGGCTTCAGCGCCAGGCCCAGGGAGACGGAGATTTTATCGGGGCCCTGCGAGGCCTCCGCCTTGACGGGCGCCGCGAGGCGCTCGGGGCCGCTGAACTGGCACGGCGACGTCTTCAGGCAACCGTCCTCCAGCTTGGGCTTGACGTCGCCCGGCGGCGCCGCCACCTTCACCTCCAGGCCCTGCACCTTGAAGGCTGCGTCGGGCCCCAGCACGGCGCCCGCCGCCGGCACCAGCCCTTCCTTGGCCGCCTCCCGGCCCTCCGTGGCCGCGTCCTTGGCGTCCCCGGGCTCCGGGAGCTTCAAGGCGGGTGCCGGCGGCTCCGTCTTGAGCTGGGCTTCACGCTCGGCCTTCTCGTTGGCCGACTCGACGAGGCGGAGGTGCTCGTTGAAAATGTCCTTCTTGTCGCCCGTGTCCAGCTCGGGGTCCGTGTAGGCCAGCAGGTCGAACTCGTCGCCGTTGAGCAGGTCGTCCAGGTGGGGATCCGCCGTCTCCAGGCTGTCCAGGTTGTCCAGGTCGTCGTCCCCTTTGGCCACATCCGGGTCCAGGCTCAGGTTGGCCAGATCGTCGTCCTCGAGGTCCTTGTGGGAGCCGAAGTCGTCATCCAGGTCGGGCTCCACGGGTACCTCGCAGGGCAGCCGCCCCCCTTCCAGGCTCAGGTGGCTCTTGCCAGGGGTGGGAGCCGGCACCGGGTCCGCCACAGGACTGTCCTTGGGGCCCTCGGGCCGGAGGGCGGCGCCGGGGGGCAGCGGGCGCGGGGCCACGTGTGGCAGCTCCAGGCCGGGCGCAGGGCCGGCAGCCTTGGCCAGCGGCTGCCGGTGGCTGTTGGTGACCTCGGCGCCTTGCGGGGACGCGGGCGGCAGCGGCACCGGCAGCTTGGGGGGCTGCAGCGGCTGCATGGGCAGCGCCGCGGCGCACACGCCCTGCGGGGCCCCCTCGTCACCCGGCAGGAAGAACCGCGGCCGGGGCGGCTGGGGGCCGAAGGGGGAGCCGGCGCCGGGGCCCTTCTGCACGTTGTGCCGCAGCTCGATGAACGGGGCGCCCAGGGCGCCCGGCGAGGCGGCCACGGGCTCGGCGGGCACCGGCAGGCGGGTGCCCAGGGCGCCGGCGGCCGGCGGGGCGAAGCGCGAGGCGAGCGGGAGCCGCAGGGCTGCGTGCTGCTGCTGCTGCTGCTGCCAGAGATGCTGCTGCTGCTGCTGCTGCTGCTGCGGGGACGGCGCCGGGAAGACGCCGCGCGGGTAGAAGCCCTGGGGGGGTCCCACGGCCGCCCTGCAAAGCACTGCGGTGTCAGCACCAGCGCGGTGCCACCACCAGCGCGGCGCCACCAACCTCCCACCACGGTCTTGGCACGGCTTGGATGCCCCAAAGTGCCGCGGGCACCCAGGGAACCGGGGTCATGGTGACCCCCGAGCAGGATGAGCCCCCGGGGACGAGCACCGGAGTCCCCACGGCACCCACCTGCCATTGAGGTCCAGGGCAGCCGGCGTGGCGGGCGGCGGGGGCCGCGCGAGCCGCTCGTCCTGTGCGAACGCCGCCTGCACCATGACGGAGCCAGGCAGCTTAGCGCCCAGCGGCCCCGCGACGCTCTTGTCCTGGACAGGGTTGGCCAAGGTGTCACCCACACCATCACCCGCGGCCACCTTGGTCCCCCAACGGCCCCGGTCCTACCTGCACCGCCTGGAAGGGGCCCATGGCCGGGAAGGGCTGGCTGCCGGGCTCGGGCGCCCAGCCCGCCGTGGCAGCTGCCGCCGCTGCCGCACTCTCCTTCTCCTGCCGCAGGCTGTTGCGCTGGATCTGCTGCCGGATGAGCAGCTCGCGGAGCCGCTGGCGCTGCGGATGAGGACGGCGTCAGGGCACGGGGCAGCTCCAACGCGGGCACACGGACCCGGCGGGACCCCACAGCACTCGCAAGCGACAGGGACCCCCCCAACATCCCCATCGTGACACAAGCTCCCGTTCCCCCCTCGGCTCCCGCTGGAACTGCAGAGGGCCGCGGGACGAGCGCGGGGGTCCTCACCTGCCTCTGCTTCTCCAGCTCCGACTGGCTCATGGCGCCCAGGGCACCATCCTGCGCGCCCGGCAGCTCGCCCAGCTCGCGGCTCGGCGGCACCGGCAGCACCGCGGCCGCGTCCTCCCGCTTGTCGGCCGGCGTCCCCAGCGCCGGGGCCCGCGGCAGGTAGGTGAGCGGCGCGTCCGGCGCCTGCGGCAGCACCGAGGGCGGCCGCAGCGGCGAGAGGCCGTAGGTGTCGGCGGCGCCCGGCCCCACGGGGCTGCCCGCCTGGTGGAAGGTGGAGGACGCGGCGTACGCGGAGCCCTGCGGCTTCCCGGGAGCAAAGTGGCTGTTGAGCCCGTGCGGCTGGTGCGATGGGGAGCCCTTGAGCGGCTCCGCGGCCACGGCCGGGGGGAAGGTGAAGCGCACGGGGGGCTGCGCGGCGGCGAAGACGCCGGCGCCCGGCGAGCGCGCAAAGGGCGGTGGGGGCGGCTGCTGCGCGCCCGGCGCCTTGGCCAGGGGCTCCCCCGGCGCGGCAGCACCCCCGAAGCCCCCAGCACCCGCCTTGAAGGGGGTCTCGGGCGGCCGCGGCGGTTTGTGCAAGGGGGTGAAGGGGTCCCGGGMTTGGGGCCGGGAGGGCGGCTGGGAATAGGGGTCCGGGGACTGGAAGCGGGGGGTGACGGGCGACTGGCAGAAAGCCTCGTTGGAGAGCGGCCGGGGCGTGAGGGGCGACTGGGAGCTCGACTGCGACTGGGGGCTGGCGGGCACGCGGGAGAAGGGCTCGGCGGGCAGCGAGCGCGGCGGCGCGCCGCAGCAGCCCTCGGGCCGCGGCGTCAGCGGCGCCTGCGCGTACGGCTCCGCGGAGAAGGGCGACTGGCGGAAGAGCTCGGCGGGCCCGGGCGGCGACGGGGGCGGCGCGTGGCCCTCGGGGGGCCGGTGCCCAAGCCCGGGGCTCTGCGGCTCTACCTGAGACACGCGCGGGGTCAGGGGGGCTTTGAAGACGTCGGGCGCCTTCAGCTCCGCGCCCGGGAGGTGGCTGCCACCCGCGGCGTCGCTGTAGCCCGCGGCGGGGGCGTAGCCGGGCGAGCAGACCCCCAGGGCCCCACCATCCTCCTTCTTCACCTCCAGGCCCTTCTTGTGCTCACTGAAGGGCAGTGGCGAGAGCAGAGCCTCGGCAGGCCGGGCCCCGGGGCTGCCCGGCCCCGCCAGGTTGTCCAAGGAAGGGCAGCGGGGCTTCAGGAAAGGGTCGGGGGTGCCCGGCTGGTGCCGGGGGGTGCCGGGCGGTGTGGGGTGGAAGTCGGGGGGCTGGGAGCGGGCGCCGGGCAGGGGCTGCCCCGCGAAGGGCTGGAAGGCAGCGCCCGCCGTGGGGCTCTGGCCCAAGGGCGAGGGGAAGCGCGGCTCGGGCGCGTAGGCGGGCGCCGCGCCGAAGGGCTCCTGCGAAGGCACTTGGGCGGGAGACTGGGGCGGCAGCTTGAGGAAGAGCTCGCTCGGAGACTCCGGCCCCGCTCCGGCGCCCGCCGGGGGCTTGAGGAAGCCCTCGCCCGCGCCCGGCGGGCTGCCCATGTAGACGGGCTGCGCACCCGGCGGCACCGGGATGCGCAGGTGCAGCGAGGGCCGCTCGGGCTTGCGCAGTCCCTCCCCTTTGGTCTGCTTGTTGATCTGGCTCTCGGCCTGCTGCAGGGAGAGCCGCAAGCGTCAGGGCCTCGGGGCGCCGAGGGCACCCGCGGGAGGCCCCGGGGCCCCGCCGCAGCTCCTACCTTCTGCACCTTGTTGATGCGATGGGCCGCCCGGTTATCTTTGGCCTTTTGCTAAGGGAAATACGGCAGCGGGTGACGCGCGGGCCTGGAGAACCGGAGCGCCCGGCGCGGTGCTACCCAAACACTCACCAAATAGGGAGCTTTGTCCGTGGCGGGGACCTTTCTCCAGAGCTTCATGATCTGTTTGCAGCGGCTCGACCAGTCTGGGAGCCCAGGAGAGGAAACCAAGGGCACAAGAGGAGGGAAAGGGGCGTTAGTCTGTGCCCAGGGAGCCCCGCGGTGCCCGGGCGGCTCTTCCCCCATCCCGGAGGGTAAAGCAGAGGTTTCTGCCCGGTTTTGTCTCTCCGCAACGTTGTGCCCGGGCCGCGTTACCTGGATAGTCCTGCTTGAGGTTGGGGAAGTTCATGTTGGCGTAGAGCACGGGCGAGATGGTGGAGAGCTCGCCCAGCTCCTCGTCCTTCTCCCAGCGCTGCAGGCTGCGCTGGTTGTAGGACAGGCCGTCGCCCTCGCCCTCCGTCGTGGGCGTCGTGGGCGTCGAGGGGGTGGTGGCCGCCGAGCTGCTGGCCCAGGGGCTCTCGGGCTCGCAGTGCTCGGGGCTGAAGAAGCCGCTCCGCTCCCTGCCCGGGAATGGAGGGTGTCATGGGGGCCAGGCAGAGAGGGGAGCGCGCGGGAGCACCGCCAGCTCCGCGTACCTGTTATCCAGGAACGGCGACTGGCACACGCCGGGATACGAATCCAAAGAGACGGAGCCGGAGAGCGAGCCCAGGGAAACGCTGCCTGCGGGGGAGGACGGCGGCGGGGCTGCAAGGGGCGGCATGGCCAGGGCACAACCCGGCACCGCCGCGGGGGCCCCCCGCGCACCCCGAAACGCCCTTCACCTTCCTGCCCAAAGCAGCGGGGACCACGTGGGGGCCCCGCTCGGAGCGGGGCGCGGACGGGGACAAGGAGGGGACGGAGGCTCTTTCTGGGCTAGG
>PTEX01000554.1:40118-93589 GCA_003342815.1 Eudromia elegans | reverse complement strand
AACCAAACCCCACACGTAATTTATTGCTTTTAGCCCTGAGAAGCCATCTGTTGGGGAAGATGTTGGTATTTCTACTTGTGAATTGAGGCCCCTTCCCCTGCTTTCTTTTATACATGTGTGTGCATTTACTCTACATCCTCATCATAAAAGGCATCTCTTTATTACCAGATTTTCTTTTTGTTTTATTTTGGATGTTCAGTAAGATATGGATTAATCACATATTTTTAATGAGTAAGAGAGAGGCCTAATTCAGAATATCCCTAACTTGCAACGGAAGATTTCATCAAGAAAATAATATTGTATACAAAACCTTATTTAAATTCAATCAATATAGTTAATATACAACTTCTTTAAAATGTGGCTTAATAATGGTTCAAAACTTTATATTTTTGGTTTCAGAAAAGTACTAGCATAGTGTTTTTTTTGCTGATTTTTTTAAATTATGATTTATTTGTCATCACTGCAACGGTAGAGATGGTACAAAGCCACAGGTTCGATGCTGCTTTGCTGGACTTCTAGGCTATGTGGTCTATATCATGTGGCACTGCAGGATGGGAATCAGCTAAATTTGTGGCAGATGCAAGAAGGAGCTGCACCAAGGAGGAGCAGTGTGATAACTGCAGGTTCTCTCATGAAAATATCACACAAAATTCTAGCATTTTCCAGAAAAACAAAACAAAACAAAAAACCCCAAGACCCTGAAGTTGCTCAAAATGCTCACAGATAGAGCATGAAATAAAACAGTTCAACAGATGATGCTTTTAGTTAAGCTAAGGAAGCTTAAGGTTAGCTAAGGAAGAAGAGAATGCATGTTAAATGATGAAGGCTAATGTCTAAGCTTTAGCTTTAACAACAGGAGTGCCTATTTAAACTTCCTAAATAGTATATGTGAAGACAACCGTTTATGATGCCTGAATGCTGATAGGTTCAAAATACATAAAATTTGATCTGAAATAACATAGTTAGAGAAATTGTGACCGACTTGCTTGAGCTTTTGAGATGTCTTGAGTTCCAACACTGATTTTGATTAAATTTTGTGAATATAATGAAAAGTTGAACCTTAATAGGTTTGAATTTTATTATATGGCAAGCAGAAAGTTTTATGTTCTTCATTGCTTCTCTGTTTAGTTTAATAGTAAGGAGAAATAAAGTTTCTGTGCTCCCTCTTGCATGGAGTGTTATTCAAAAAGCACAAAACCTTGGCATTCTAGTGCTTTTTTGTTTGCCTACTCAGTATAAATAGTTCTCAGGATGTGGACTCACTCAAGGATAAAGAAAAAATAATCATGTACCTGAAACTCATTTTGCAAACAAGGCAAGCTATTAAAATCAAATGTGATGTATATATTGTTGTAGCAACCTGCATAAGAGCTGGGAAACATCAATGGAAACCTTAGAATCATTTTGAAGTTTGTGGAAGTGAGATTAGTTGCAAGAGTATATTCAATACTCCAATCCTCTGACAAGTTTTCTTAGCATGAGTTCTAATTTTCTGTATTGCAATGATAGTTATGGATGTCCGTTTCAGTGGATACTTAAACGTTTTTTTAATCATTTACCCAGTCTGAAAGTTTATGTCTCTATCAGTCTTCACAGGCTGTCTTGACTAGTTTTAATTTAGCTTGTATTCTATTCTTTGATGAAATTGTCTTTCCTCTCTTCTTCCTGGAGGCAACAGGTATTTTTTACAGATTTGTTTTTGTTCATTTCTATAATTTTCATGAGTGTGATATTTCTTTATCGGACTCTTTTGTGCTATAGTGATTTGTTTCCTTTTTCTCTGAGTTTATTTGGGCAAATATTTGACTAGAAGATTTTCCCCCTGCGTTTCTTTTCTTTTTCCATTAATATTTCTGCCTCATTTTCTCTTGTGGTAATGAATATTATTGTAGGAGTGTACCAGGGGCTTTTGTCTGGAAGTCTCTAGACATTTCACCAGTTTTATCTGAGAACTTGTTTGTATTACTTGTTTAACCATGTCCTCCTATTCAAACACTTTATTTCTTTGGTGTTTTGTTTGTTGATTTTAGATAGATATTTTTTAAAACTCAGAAATGAAGATTTAAACTGATAAGGAACATAAGCACAGAAATGACCTTTTTAGATATTTTTTAATGATAACGTATAGGTACTCATTCTATTAATGGCCAAACTAAATGTATGTTGCCATGCTCTACCCTCTCAAAACCCTTTTAATATGCATGAATATGTTATCCTTGCATTTGGTTGGTATATAGCATGAGGGAAATTGGCTTGTGCTATAAGAGTTCATCTGTTTCTGTAGATTCATAGATGGATAGAATGCAGTTAAATTCACCTTAATCCACAACTCCACTGTTAATGGCAATGCATTTTAATAAGTGATGATATAAAAACTTTTTTCAAGATGTCTACATGAGCAGCAATCTGATACAAATTTATTCTCCTCTCTATTCCATTTATTCTCCTCTTTTAGTCAATACAAAGCACTTCAATATGGCTTTGGTTTTGGTGCATTGTACTCAGTCTGCAGATATGATTAACAGATATGATTATTCCCTGATTAGAGAATCAGGGAATTTATAAGTTTTAGAAGATATCAAAAATACATGGAAACAGATTCTTGACCAAGAAGGCCAATGGGATCCTAGTACGTGTTAGCAGTGTTGCCAACAGCTCGAGGGAGGGGATCCTGCCCCTCTACTCAGCCCTGGTGAGGCTGCACCTGGAGTATTGGGGGCAGGTCTGGGCTCCCCAGGACAAGAGGGACATGGAGGTTCTAGAGAGGGTCCAGTGATGAGTGACAAAAATGATTAAGAGACTGGAGCATCTGTCTTATGAGGAAAGACTAAGAAAGCTGGGCCTGTTTAGCCTGAAGAAGAGAAGACTGAGAGGGGATCTTATCAACAAGTATAAATACCTGAGGAATGAATGTTGGGAGGATGGGACCAAATTCTTCTTGTTGGTGGCTAGTGACAGGACAAAGGGTAGGTAACGAAAGGTACAAGTTGAAACACAGAAAGTTTAATCTCCATATGAGGAAGAACTTCTGTACTGTGAGGGTGGCTGGAAAAGGCTGTCCAGAGAGGCTGTGGAGTCTCCTCTGGAGATCTTCAGACTCGCCTGGATGCCACCCTGTGCCCCGTGCTCTGGGTGTCCCTGCTGGAGCAGGGGGGCAGGGGGATCCTTTGCCAGCAACCTAACTATGCTGCTAAACTGCTGACTTCTTGTAGCAGCTATGTATAGGGAGAATGTCTTCTTATTTGCTCTTCTTTTTTGGTTTCATGTGCACATATTAGATATTTTGTTATTCATCTAAAGCTTATTTTTAATGTTATTATTTTAACTCTAATGCATATATTGTAGCAACTATGTCTTTCTAAATTGTCGGTCTAATTAGAATTGTATTCTCCAAAAACTGTTCTTTTGCGAGAACATAGGAGAATGCTGTGACAACGCAGGTCTGATACTTCCCCAAAGTCTCTGATTGCCATGCATTAAAAATTGACCTCTAATAGTCATTATTCTTCAGTTTTATTCTATAGATTTTTCTTTTCATTTCTTCTGGAACTTCCTTATGAGGTGAATCCTCTATTCATGAAGTTCTAATTAGGGAATTTAAAAATATTTTTCTTCTGTAAGTCTGAGGTTGTATAAGCTTTTCTTTTCTCCCTGTTGAAGCTTCATTTTTTTTTTTTTTTGAATTCTTGAACTTAGTGATTCTGTGGATCAATTTATAAAACTGGACTTCATATTTCCCCTTGTTTTATAAAGCAAAAAGAAGAAACTGAAAATTTTGACCAGGCTTCTAAATCACTCAGTAGTTGTAGCTCACTTTTCCTGAATTGCAGTTAGTAAAGACCTCCGGGTGCTCTGTCATTTTCTACACCAAAACCTGAGCAGCTATTTTATTATGAAAATGCTTTTTGTTGTTGTTTTTTGTTTGTTTGTTTTGTTTTTGTGTTGAAAATGTGAAATTAGGGGAGGATTTTTGCCCATTACTTCCAGGGAAGCAATTGGAAAATGTGTGTTATTGTCCAGGATCCCTTGAAAACAATGACTTGAGGTAAAGTTGTCCACAGTCACTCATGTATGTTGCAGCACCTCTTTACAAACTGACTTTTTGCAGTCTCAGAGTTCTCACCTCCTACCAAGCACCACAAAATGAACATGTAAGACCCTTCCCCAGTCACTGTTTTACTGTTACTTATAGTATTTCCTCCATACAGCATATTCTTTTACCCCATAAGTTCCTATTGAATTAAAAAAAAACCCAAAACCTATTTCTATTTTTTAAATTAAAACAGACATGCAGCAGACATTAGCTGAAATCCTTTGCTACTACTTATCTGCCATGAATACATAGAATAGATTATTCCTTCTTTTTGTTTGCTTTTTATTTAGACTCCAAACATATCCCAACCTAAATCATCTCTTCCTAGAACTAAATAATTCTTTCAGCAATTGTTTTTTAAGGTCATGTTTTTCCAGGCCTCAGAATCATGCTGTGGCTCTCCTCAATTGACTACAGTGGTTTCCCGTATTTCATGATAGTCATTTGTTTGTTTCTCCCTGTGTAAATAGTGTTATGCCCCTACTGAATTGTATACAGTTACTTTCAGGTTTTATCTAATGGTAGTTTTCACTGATATTTTAGTCAATTAGTAGGTTTTATCTAATGGTAGTTTTCACTGATATTTTAGTCAATTAGTGTGCACTTCAGTCAACTTTTAAGGACTCAAACTGTCCTGAAAAAAATGATGACCATTTCTGATATCTTGACTTGAAGTCATATCTGCGAAATGTCACTTCTTTAAAAATGAATGTAGTCACATATAACACTCCTAGTCCCAAAAATATACATTCACACTTTTTTTTCTTTGCCATCTGGCATCAGAATTACTTTTTTATGTCATGCTGTATATCGCCTTCCCTTCTGCCTTCTGTCCCTTTCAAACAGATTTACGCAAATCAGTAGACCTTGCATTACTTGACACTGTTGAACCTGGCACTGCTGGCCCAAATGAAGTCAGGAAATAAGTGAAACTATTGTTTCAGTCAAAAACAGTCAAAATCATTTGTGGCTTTGTGTGCAACCATGAATGACTCAGGAAGGTCCTAATGATGCTCTGTTCCTTGAGGTACCCTGAGGTATAAAAGCAATGCACTGTAGGTAGGATGTTTAAATGTATTCAGAATAATTAAGAGAATTATTATCTCCAAAATTCCTCATTAATTTTCAGAATTTGCACTTTGAAAGACTTGATTCCCCAGCAGCTTAATACAAATATACAGATTATTTTCCCTGTGTTACCTGTTGAATAAAGTTCTTAATGCATTTGATTGACTGTCATAAATTATCTAAGGCAGTTATGAATGTTTAACTAAGTAAATCTTGTAATTTCTTCCAACAAGAAGAAAATATAAAAATACTTGATAGGATATAGAAGATTTTAGAACCTAACTCTGTTCTCCAAAGCAGGTAATTACACTGTAGCTGCTCTGTGTGTGGCCTTGATTTTGTTTTTTCAGCTCTGCACAAAAATGTGAGCATAGCTGGGTACATAAACAAGTGTAATTTTTAGCACTGGGGCCTTGTTAAATCTGCAGAACTGAACAAAGTGCTCTAAGTGCTGTAGTCCTTGCAGGTATTTACACTAGCCAACAGAAAGGCATAGAAAAACACAAAACGACAACAAAGGCCTGCATGGCGAAGCATGGTTAGGACAAATATTTTAAGAAAAAGGATTTTCGGAAAGAATTACAGGGTATAAATCAGGTTGAAAAATGAGAGGAAGCTGTTTTCAAGACTTTCAAAACAAATAATACAGACCTAACCTTATCATACAGTCCTTTTTTTTTTTTTCCTTTGCTATTGAAAACCAAAGAAAATAAGTTATGCACAAGTATATTCCTGGTACTAATACTGTTTAAAATTGTGGTCCCTGCTGTAACTTCCCTCTTATTAAGTAAGAACACTTAATGCTTCTCCTTCTAACCCAGCTGGATATGAAATGCAGAAAACAGTATTTCTTACAGTAATTCAAATGACATACAGAAACAGAACATCAAAAGCTTACCAAACATACACAAAACATACCAAAGCAAAAGAAACAAGTGGGGAAAAAGCATCTGTCATTTTTGAGAATTTTCTGCTTGAATTCAGTTACTGAAGCTTGTGATAAGGATGTTGAATTTTTGTTGTCCTTGGAATATYCWCGTGAGGACTGGTTTCTGCATAACYGCTATGTTACTGGCTGTATGAAAACCTACTGCTATTGAAAACAACCCACTAGATTTCCAGCTCCTGTGGAGTAATATCGACTCTGAGGAGCTGACTCAGAATCTTTACTCATGAAAATTTAATTATAATGTTAGAACTGTTTTTGCTAGATTTCTGCAAAACCCGTTCTCATATGTCTGTGTTATAACATTTCTTATATCCCATGGTACTGTGAATAGACTGCATAATGTAGCCCCAAAATGCAATTGCAAACTATGTAGTTCATTTCCCTGGAGTTTTCAATATCAGCAAATCTCAGAAGTTGGTATTTACTGGGATCCGTAACTGCTGTCTTTAAAACAATAACCTATATCAGTGCCCTAAGCAACAATTATGCTTTACCCATTCAACATTTGATTGAACTTTTTCCAAGAAATATTATCTGCAGTCTTTTTTTTCTCTTGCATTTTTTTTACTTTAGGACAGCTCAAATAATAAAAGAAATGCAGATGTATTTAAATATTTTAGGTTTKGGKKTTTTTTTTTCTTTCATTTGTTTTTAGATCAGCTTGGAGTTGAGAGTACACTGATTATGTTGAGGTCTTCCTGTAGAAATATATTGTTAGGGCAGATATGTGAATTGATGAATGTTAAAGGATTCACTCTTGAATAACTATTTTGTACTTTTAACTTCAAGCTTTTATATAAAGTTACTAGAACCCAATATGATTTAATGTGATCAAAATTGTCTAGAATGAAAGGGATGCGAGTGCCAAATGGACAGTTTTCTGATATGTGTCTATGTCGGCATCTGAATTTTAAAAAAGTATATTTAACCTAACAGATTATTAATAGTTTATTAATAGTTGTTGGTTTTTTTTTTCTTTGTCTGTTAATTGGTTTCTAACCACTGGAAATGATTGTACAGATGCTTATGGTGTGTATATATATATATAAAATATATATATAATACATATATTTTATCATATATAGATATTGGTATGTTTTAACACTCCCCTGAGGAATCCAGTCTCTCAAACAGGGCTTCAGGGTTTTGGACTGGAGGTGGCAGGAACTGCCATGGCAAGGGTCTGTTAACCAGTGTCTCCATCTGGATCAGATGAGACACCGTGAACTGCTGATCTTTCTTATAAGACAGCAGTCCATGCTCCAGCATGTGCATAATTTGTTTATATTCTTTAATTTAAGACACGTGTATACAAAACTTCTCCTGTCTTAACCACATGCAAAATATCCCAGATGACTAGTTCTTCATTTAACAATACAGATAATGCCTAGCAATAGGTCTAGGCCCCATGGGAATTGCTTGAGAGAATCTCCACAGCTACCTGGAATTTCTAGCTGAGGAGCATTTGCAACTTTTGGGGCAAGCTTTGTTGTGAAGCTTGCTGAAACTTCAGTCATGCACCATGTCTCAAGTCGTCCATTTTCCAAATCCAGTTCATTGTTTCATCTGTCCAAAGAGTAGCTAGGAGGTTCTGGGACCACTCAGGCAAGTAGTGACAAGGGATGTTGGATGTGCTTGCAGACACAACCCTGACTCAACTACACCACTGTTGTAGTCACTGGACAGACTTGAAGTTTGCACTTACGTCATAAATACAGCTTTGTCCCTAACTGATTATTGTCATACCTGGTGCCAGATAAGAAGCTAGAAACAAAATACCCTCGTTTTTTTTTCTCTTGTGTGTAAAAGATAGATACAAAGCATATGTTTGAATGAAATAGAATTGGCCATCCATAAAGCTATTAATGAGATATTGAAATTCCTTCTTTCCTTAGACAGTTTTCTTTCTAGAGGTTTTTTTTTTTCCTCTTCCATTAGCTAATTATATGTTTATAATTTACTTAAGCGTTAGCCTTTCAACTAGAAAGGCCTACTCTCATTATGTCTCTCTGAAGTAATCTTCAGATTATGTAATTATGCTGGTGTACCCCAAAATGCTTTTATTTTTTGAGTAATTTAAAATATTCCACTGTATACATCAGTCTTTATATCTGGAAGATTAGGTGACTTTCATCCAGCATATTGTACAGTAAGACAGAAAAGAGTGTCTGTGTGGAAGTGTTTACGGATATAAACTAAGTCATGTTGTTAGTGATATTTGTTGCCACTGTTAGAAAAGTTTCTATATAAGAAATTTCTATTAGTATAGGACTATGATTTTAATTTGGTCATCATGATAGCAGTCAGCAGGATGTAATTTGTTCTCTCTTTCAGGATAAATGATCGGGAAAATAAAGCACCTTCTAGAATGATGCAAGCAAGTATTGTATTCTGAATTATGAATATAACAATACATGCCAAATCTGCCATTATATATTTGTTGGATATTGGAAATTTTCTGATATTCAAAGAATAAGATCAAACCTGCAATCAGTTTTAATTTTACAGATTAAAATTCCTGTAAAAGTATCTAACTGTGCCACATTTATTATTGTATGGACCTGAAACTGGTGTTGAGACAGAAGTATCTTATACCAACGTGACAGGTAGGCCTATGAAAACCACTGCAGACAGGACATCCTTTAGAAGGGAACTGCTTACTTTCCTTTGCGATACAGCCAGGAAAAAAAAAAGTGTCTGCTGAAAGTAATGAGGTATCTTTAAGCATGTAATTCCCATTACAAAACAAGAATAGAACCAATCTCCATAGCAAAGAATCAGAGCTGATAAGGCAGAACATTTTTTTATTGAGAAAAAAAAAAGACARGAAAAAGAGTTAAAATGGGTATTGAAGCTAAAGAGTAGAATGCTGTGTAAAATGGAGYTTATTCTCTGACAGTGATGTCCAGAATAGAGAGGCATGGCATAGCTTTTAAATGTATAGTTCTTTAAGTAGAGCTTTAAGAGCATGTTATTTAGTTTGCACCATTATGCAGAAGGAAAGGTTCACTGTACATTGTCTATATCAAGCCCAAACCCATACTAGATATAAAGCTGAAAGCTTTCACATTTTTGTCATGAGATAAATTTTAGTGTGCTTGAGATGGGCTTTACAAAATGTCAGGACTGAATAACAATGTTGGCTAGTATAGATTTATTGCCTATATATAGGCATATACTGAAAACTAACTTGTGTAGACCTGGTGGAGGTAGTAGCTGAATGTAACACTGATGACTTTTTGGGTGAAAATAGAATGAATATTCTATCTGTTTTATCTATATTTTAAAAAATTAATTTGAATGTATTCCAGAACTTTAATTTCTCTTTCATTTGAAAACTGAAAAATGTCATGACAAAGCCCAATCTGTGAAAACTTGTAATGGAAAATCTTCCCCCCTTTTCTTTTTGTGAAAATCAATTTTTGAAACAGATATTATTCACTGTGTCTGAATATTGTCTACAGAATCAGCAATTCCTAGAAGACACCAGTCTACAAGAGTATAGCAAAACATACTGTGGTTATTAGGGAAAGAATGCAGTAATTGGGCACACCTATATCTCCATAAGCTGTTAACAAATACAACATTTAAAATAATCATCCTTATCTCACACTTGAGTAATATTTATTACTGTGAATATTATTGATGATCTTTATATTATGCTGAGCTATAAGTTGCCATTTTTTAGTACAGTTGTAGGCTGAAATCATATAACCTAAATGGTCAGACATGTATGAAACTGGCTTCACCAGTTCAACTTTCTTCTTCCTTTGCCCCTTCTCCTCCCTTGCAACATTCTGTAGAGAATCACAAATAGGAACTGTCTTTGAGGTTTGTTCGTTTCTCCCATACTATTCTGGAACTTCTTTATTTYTTAAGATTGATTCTATACTTTGCAATTTATTTTCCTCTGCTTGGATGAGAGCACACTGAAGCTCATTACTTTCCTTTGTGTTAGACCTAGCTCAAAATAGAGGCTTGGCYTTAACTCTGCACTACAGTGTCAATGGAAATCACAAATTCTATTAAACTGAGAGTAGTCCACAGCTAAAGATTAGATATCATCTACCCTGTTGGCCTCACTGCCTATCCATATCCCAGCAGAAATTTAGCTACTGTACTTCTTATTTGCAGTAGGATTCTTATTTAAACTTGGAACCTTAAAATAGAATATTTTGGTTGTTATTTTTTAAAATAACCATTCTTTATTGATAGGGCATATCTTGATAAACTTTAAATTTATTTATTTACTTTATCTATGGTCTTAGATTTTCTTTCCTCTCCTTCAGAGTTTTCATTTTCTCTTCCATTAACTAGATATAGTTATTTTCTATGGGAAATATGCTGCACTAAGTTTCAGTCACTGGTTTTCAAGATGATMTACTTCAGACTTTCATTGTATATAGCATGTACTTAAAAGGTAGCATGAAACCAGAAATTTTAAACTTTTTCATTCATCAGATGTTTCTTTGATTCTTGAATTACATAACTGCAGAGTTGACAGGACTCTTCTACTCCTCCCTTCCCATTGGTAAAACTGAAAGTTTAGATTGGTGATGACAGAGAACCTCTCATATGAACATCTAAAGAATAGCTTATTTTGTCAAATCAAAGTGATTTGATTTTTGCCAAAATATGACTCTTGATAGACTTTTGTATCTGAATTTGTATTTTAGATCATTTTCAAAAGAAATAACACCACTTCTGAATGAACTTTGTACAGCAAAAGCTATGTCTATCTTGCTTGTTTGTGAATTGTTTGCAAAAAAAAAATGCCTGAACTTAAGCCTTAATTTAGGTTATTGGTAGTGTTCAAATTAATTTGAACACTGTATTAAATAATTAGAATTTGAGAAGGTCACTTGGGATGTTCCTGTTACCTACTGGGAAGTGCGGTAAATAGCCTGCAGCACATTACTGAGCTTTATTTTTTAGAACAAAGCTTCMTGTGCCAGTGCTCACAAGTACACATTTAAAACTTTTTCTGTTCTGTAAAACATACTTAAAACCAGCTTTTTCCAAGATAACTTCTTGTCATTGAATTTGCTTTACTAGACCTTCCAGTCTAGCTAAAAAAAGGTCTTTTCTAAAGAAGCAAGTTATTGACAAAATTAAAATTCATTGACAAAATTAAATTCATGCAACTGTAACCAGCTTCCTTAATTGATGGACAGAATAAACAGTAGTGAGTATAATGCCCAAACTGAATAAAAGCATATCTAGAAAAACACACAAACAACAACAACAACAACAAGAAAACCCCACAACTTTTTAGCTTTTGATCCTTGGTTAGCAGTATAACCACATATTTTACCTAGGCACTCTAACTTCAGATATTAAAGGCAGATTTATGTACCTCAAGAATAGTAATGGTGTGCCATTGTGGAAGTTACTGTGGAGTCAAAGTAAAAAAAAAAACACTAAAAAAGCACACAAATAAACAAAAAACAACTAATAAACCTGTATGCCAARAGATATTACAGGAATATCCATTAATATAGTTAATTAGAAAAGTGATAACACTTGCATGAATCCACTTAGGCAGTTATCTGTTTGCTTTCTAAATAATTGATAATTGTGGGCTCTGATAACCAGAGTAGTAGCAGAATGTGGTCTATGCAGTGCTRTTGTCCAGCTGTCTTTTCTTTCAAGGAGATAGGTCTGAGTAATTAAGCACTGAATGGCTGGAGAGGCTGGGCTGCTGTGGGTGGGTTATTTCTTGRCCTCTCAGTGCTCCTTCTGCACAYTTCTGGCACTCTGGCTTATTTATTATGGAGAGCATGGGTTCTGCTGGTATTATTTGATCATTAGAGATCTTACYGTTGAACTACGAGCAAGTAGCGCAAGCAGGAGAGGAACTTCCTCTTCAGGAGGAAGTTAAAAGGAAAAGTATAGCACACTTTGAATAAAAATGACTTTAAAGAGAAATTGATTTCCTTGTTTCTAATCTCTACCATTTTGCTACTACCATTTTGCATTCGCTCAAAGGCAAGATTCTTAAAAACATAAACAAAACAAAACCAAGACCACAAACCAACAACATTACTTCTAATTTTTATGTGTTTACTGCAGTGCATTGCAGTCTGTTCCTTTATTTCATATGATGAGAGATGTTAAATGCCAGTATGGGTACATACACTGTTGCTAGTAAAAATATTGAAAACAAATTAAAATTATTATCAAATAGTAGAATAATGTGCATATGTATGTTTGAATAGGATCAAGGAGGAAGAACCTAGCCAAATATCTGAAGAGTGGAAATCCTCTTTTACTTTTGTGTAAGTATACCCCACATACCTTACTGAAATAGACAGCATGTATCTCAAATGCTTTTCTTGTATAACATAAAGGTCATTTCATAGAAGTTCTAAGAAGAAGCCACAGGAATTTATGGATTCCCACTAAGGGCCTAAATCAAAGGCTTGAACTCTTTAAAAGTGTTTTTAGTGCTTTCAACTTCTGTGCAGTTATTATAAGAAAGTAGACATTCAGGTCATTGAGGACCCAGAAGATATTAAATGATGATGTTCCAGTAGGAAATCTAGCAATTTATGTGACGTTCGTCATGGAAGTTATATGAAACTATCTTTGTGCTGAAAGAGTTTAAAGGGTGAGGTTCCCTGTTCTTTTTAATACAAGCTTATTTCATAGAGTTCATTTTGGTACKTTAAAGACAATGTTTTATTAGATGAAATGTGAAGGCCTCAGTGCTAACAGAACTCTTCTGAACAATCCTCAGTGTATAACTAAAAAAAAAGGCCCTAAAACTAATCAAATATTATTATTTGTTTCTATTTCCATTCATACATACTCCATTTTTCACATAACCAGAATTATGTGTATGTTATATTTTCTTTTAAAGGGTGTTTTGAACTGAAGAAGCCACATAACCAAATTAACCAACCAAATTAATTTTCTGCAGAGTTCAGTTCAAAAGCATAAGTGCTGTGGTTTACATGGCATCATGTGGATTAGAGATTGCCATCTCATTGGCATAACACAGCATAATTCAAAACATCTAATAATGTAAAGTGAGCGGTAATGGTTGTGTTTTGTAGAGGATATTACTAAGCTTGGTGCAGAGGTACTACAGAAGAAAGATTGCTCGTTATATTCATGTGCTAAGAGAATAGCAATGAGATAATTAAAGTACACTTTCACAGTTTTAGACAGACCATTAAATGGATGCCTGCAGCCTAATTAAGTCTAAGTTTTATTGTTTGCTTTGGAAAATTGGGATAGTCTCAGCCATGACAAAATTTGAGCCATGTCATGACATAGGGAACTACTTGTAACAGAAACAAGTGTGTATGTGTGTTGCAGTGACCCTACATATTATGGTCCTTATGTTAGTTATTGGGCAACCAAGTTCTTTGCTTCTTTGTTAAACATTCATTAATAATGAATCATTTAGAGAGATATTATTTGTTTGTAACTATTCTCAATATTTTCAGTCAAATCATTAACAGTTAGCCCTTGTCTCATGTCAATCTTAGAACAGATGGGATAACGAAAGATGGAACTGAAACGTGAAAGTTTACATTTTTTCTTTCTGCTATTGGACTGAGAGATTTAGACTGAGTGAGGACACAATGATGCCCATTTTGCTGCCATCTCCATGCTGTGCTGGAAGCTGCCTTCCTGCTGTCAGCAGAGAAGTGATGGCAGGGGGAAAAGGAAGAGACCATCTGACTCGCACGAGCTTAGCTGCCTGAAATAAAGCTCCACAGCTGCAGGATAGAGAGGCTTCTGATTTAGTTCTTTTCACCATTTTAAGCTCTTCCTCAGATGATATTCACAGTATCTTGACTGATAGCAACTGTAAGAGTTGTTTTCAGTACTGGAATGGATGTATTCTTTTCAGGCTCTTGCGATATACCCACTCTCTGAGCCTGACCTCTGCCTGGGTCACGTCTCCTGTGCTCTTATCCAAACCACTGCCAAGCATCTGGTGTCCTTACTGGTTGAAAAGTTCAGAGGTGCCAGGAGAAAGCTTGAATTATTGATGCCAGTTTCCTTCCGTGTGACCAACCTGGCCCAGCCAGAAYACCTGGCTGAGCAAAGGGCTTGGCCTAGATGACCTCTAGAGCTCCCTTCCAACCTCAACCATTCTGTGGTTCTGTGAGGGAGGAAAGTGATGTAGGGAATAACCAAAACCTTGCTGTTGGTACCCTACCAGTTTTGTGGTTACATACCAGACTTCAATAGGAAAGGCTGACATGGTGCATGTCATTGGTATGAAAATCATATGCAACTGAAATAAGCTATAGTCCTATTGTACACCAGCAGAACAAAAAATTAAATACCAGCAAAACACCAGATGCTATTTTTTAAAGGTTTTATATTTGAGACTATCAGTGACATCAGCATGTAATTGCCTTGTGAGACAAGACTACATTACTACTCTACAATACTAGCACAAAACTTCTTCCAAAATCTTAATTGTTTTTCCCTTGCTGTTCCCACAGCCACTTTTAATACTTCTAAGGGGAATGTGGTATGGTATGTGGAAGAGACATTGCAAATCTGAGCCAATAATTGCTACCAGTGAATGGTCCTGTAATGGAGTTGCATTGGAATTATTTCAAGTATGGTACTTCTGTCTCAGCTATTCCCAGATAAAACACCTTTCTTTTATAAAGAATCTGTTATTCTCCTGTTACAAATATTGGGATGAATTGCAATATTGATGTATTATATAGCATGAAGACACATTAATAACCCATTAAGTCATTGTATTTTTCTTTGGCGTATTATGGAATTGATATGGAGAAAGAAGTGTGCAGTGGCCTAACCTCTGTAACAAAGACCTTTGGCTTGAAGGCCTTTTACAGCTTACTACAGAAAGACATTTTTATTAAAATTATTTTAACTTTATTTAAAATTAAATCAAAAGGAAAGATCTTGATATGTATTGCATACCTATTAATGAAATAATATTAACGGCCACATTATTTATGAGCATGGAACCAAAATACCCATGATATTTTCCAAAAACCCATATGTCAAATAACATTCATGTTATATAACCACTCCCCATTCCATACTAGGTACAACTATTTTTTCTGTATCATGTAGGCAATTATCCAGGGTAACAGTTCTCCCCTGACAGCAACTTAGTTGAAAGCTCTTAATTATTGTTACTAATTTGGATTTTTTTTTGGTCACAGCAGTTTTGCTTCCTGAGCCAGAAAAATACAAAAGAAGACTCCAACAAACAGATGGTTTGGAAAAATACTTGGAGAAAGGAGAGAATACAGAAGATGACAAGAGAAAATGCCATATACTATAAAGTAGACAATATACTCTTCTCTATGATAGGGAAAATCTTACAAAAAGAAAAAAAATAAAATCTCCAAACCTCCGAGATAAATTTCTTGGCAGTGAGATGAAATTGAATAGCAGATGTACTATTCTGAGAGTAATCTGCCCCACTTAGGCACCATGGGCCATAGAGCCTTATTTGATTATGGAACTTAGCTGGAAAGTGGAAACATATTTCCTATATACACTTTTAGTAGTCAACCTGTCTTTAACTCTCTACTATTTTCTCTAGCCTTCTCTTGCCCCACTGTAGTCCTTGGCTATTTTTTCTGCATTTACCCCTTTCATGGCTTCARGTAGTTCCTTACTAATCGTGTTCTTCCTTTCATGCTTTGAAGAGGGGGTTTTGAAGAGCTGGCTAAGTTGAAACTCATGCTTATGAGTGTGAGCCAGGAGGCCGTGGAAGMAAACTTGCTGCATGGCAAGTCCTAGAAGAGAGAATTGGTTGGTTTGCTAGATTGAGTGGCTGCCTTTGGCTTGGGTTAGACTTTAAGGGCTTTAAAGGGCTTGAAAGAACCTGCTAAGGGCTGCTCAATGGTATCATGTGTTGTTAGGTAAGCTGTGGTTGTTCTTCAAGTTGCTTTGTGGTTTATTTGCTATTGGAAAGGTACCCATGGGAAGATTACTTTGTTTTCCCTCTATACTGGCCTTATGTTCTAGGAAAATAGAAGTTTGAAGAGAAGGTGAGCTGCTTCATGGAACAGAATCTGGAAATAAAACCCAAGAACCCAGCTTCTCACTGGTGTATGTAGGGAGACCTGAGGAATTCTGTAGGGATCTTGAAATCCAAACAATGGAGGAAAGAATAGAGAAATAAATAGAAAATACTTGGAGTGCTAGGTTGAAGCTGCCTAGCATTAAGGGAATACTACGAACAGGGACATTTTAAATCTGATATTGATGGGATTTTGCTTCATTCTTGCATATTGTAGGAGGTCCACTGAGGCTTCATACACAGAAACTGTCCTTGGATAAGAAGTGCTTTATGGCATGTCTTTCAAAAGAATTATACTTTTAACAAGGTGTAGTTGCTTCCTTTTCTCTGCAACTACTGTTTCTTAGTGTTCTTGCAGGATGCAGAAAATCAAAATTTTATTTCTCATATGATTCACCTCATAATCCCAGAAGAATGTTTTAAATATCAAAATAAATATCTGACTTTAATTAATGGTGTATTGTGCTGAGGTTTATTTTATAGACTGACTTCAGGAAAACAACCTATTCAGTGGGGAGAGAAGGAAAAGGGGAATATTCTCTACAACTTAATGATTAACATTGTGTTTTCTTCTGAAATAAGCTATATGTCTCTAGAATTCTTACATTAGGAATCCTTTTCAGTATGTGTGAGCTAATACCTTGCCTGCCGATTGATATAGGAGCTCTTCTCTTTCATTCATTTTGCATTAAGGTTTTCTTCATGCACCGTGCCTTCCATACATTTTTTTCTGTATATATCTCTGAATCTCCATTGTGCTTTTGCATGCTATTGTATCTGGAGAGGTTGCTTGATGTAATACTTGTGCTAGCAACTATAGAAACAGCAGACAAATGCAACCTGAGTCAGTTGGTGTTTGAGGTTGCTATATAAGTACGTACTTTTAGGGCAGACATACATGTGACATTTCCTATCCTTAAAAGAAAAGAATGCCTCATTTATTATATAACAGCGGATAAAAATGTATTCAAACTAGTTAGTTTGCAACTGTGCAGTCAAATATATATTCAGAGTTATGCCTCTTGCAGTCCTGGTGTGCCTACTTAAGTGCTCTTTTACAWCTTCACGGCTTCCTAGTGATTGCTTCAGGTTGCTTTCCATGCCAGCAGCTTTCTGTACTGCATAAAGTCTCCTAACTTTTCTGCTACAAGTAAGGAGCTTTAGGGATATAAATTTTGTTCTGGTGACAATCACCTTATTCTCTTGAATTATCCTTCTGCTGCTTGGTGGAGTTGCACCTAACTTTACACTCAACTATCAAAGGCATATGGTTCAATCCAGCTATAACTGTACTATGTGCTGACAGGGCAAAACTTGGACTTGCTAGTGTACATTTCTGAATACAGTCTTCTAGGGAACATTTCTTGCTAAATATCTTATGTGGTACATGGAATCCAGCACCTTGGTTTTTCTTAGCTGCTTCTGGTTCTTGCCAAAGAGCAGGAAAGAGAAAACTAGGAGCAGGAGCAGGATGTTCTGGAACATCTTGTGAGCACAACTCCCTGCAGAGTTAATGCTCAGTACCAGATCTGCAGTGTCAGTGTKCAGACTTCACAGTCTGCATCCTGGTACTGGCTTCTGCAGTTTGCCTCCCTTTCTCACCTCTCCCAAATTCTCCCGCTTAGAGGCAATTTGATTGGCAATGTCAGTCATTGTAATATAGGTGTTCAGTGACACCAGGAATACTATCTCTTAGGACAGTGATAATGCAGGTGTCACCAAGGGCTTGCTTCGGTGTGTTATTCCCCTTGTGTAGGAGTTGTTGATTAGAATGTGAATGCCTTATTTTGCTCACTTGGTGTGAGCAATAATTTAGAAATTAATTTAGACAGATACTCTGCTACTCTAAATTTAGGTTATATCAGCTGTCTGAAGGAATTATGTGTCTCCAGGAGTTTAAGTTTCCTAGGTTAAACTAGCATTCTGTTCATGTCTGCAGAAAGGACTTCTTTTAGTTTACTAAGACTCTCTCTATCACTGTTAATATAACCTAGTGTAATTAGAAGATAAGTATTCTAGTTGAGCTAAGTTTCTGTTAAGAATTGTGCTTACCAAGTTACTGGAAATCCCAGGCCCGAGATACCAGGGTGAAAGTCTGGAGAAAGGAGGACTTTTCCTTGATGAAGGAGCATGGGGTTAGGCATCACTTAAGCAAAATGGACATAGACAAGTCCATGGGCCCTGAWGAGACAAATGTTGAGGGAAGCAGCAGACCCACACCCAGGCAGCTACAGGCCAGTCAGTCTCACCTCGGTCCCTGGGAAAGTGACAGAACAGTTCATCCTGAACACCATTTCCAATCGTGTGAAGGATAGGATAGTAATCAATAGTGTTCAGCACAGATTCACAAAGGGGAATCTGTATTTTACTAACCTAACAGCCTTCTATGACAGGATGACTGGCTCTGTACACCAGGAGAGAACGGTGGGTTCATCTGCCTTAACTTCAGTAAGGATTTTGCCTTTATCTGCCACAATATCCTCATAAGCAAGCTTAGGAAGCATGAGATAGATGAGCAGACAGTGAGATGTATTGAAAACTGCCAAAAGGGCAATGCTCATAGAATTGTGATCAGTGGTGCAAAGTCTAGCTGGAGGACTAGTGGGGTCCTCCAGGGTTAATACTGCATCCTGGTCAGCTCATCAATGATATGGATGAAGGAACAGAGTGCCTCCTCAGCAAGTCTGCTGATGATCCAAAACTTGGATGAGTGGCTGATATGACAGAGGGCTGTGCTGACATTCGGGGAGACTTGGACAGGCTAGAGAAATGGGCAGAGGAAGCTTATGAAGTTGAACAAAGGAAAGTGAGGAGTCCTGCACYTAGGGAGGAATCACCTCATGCACCAGTACAGGTTGGGAATGACCTGCTAGAGAGGAGCTCTGCSAGAGAAGGACCTGGGAATCCTGGTAGACGACAAGTTGACAATAACCTCAACCATTCTATGATTCAGTGATTCTSTGATAAGCCACCAATATGCCCTTCTCGCAAAGGAGGACAGTACCCTAGGCACTTCTCCTATACTCAGCCCTGGTGAGGTCATAGCTGGAGGACTGCATCCAGCAAGAGAGATATGGGGCTACTGTCAAGATCRTAGTAAAAAATTAAAAATATGATTAAGGGACTGGCGTTTCAGTCATATGAGGAAAGACAAAGCAAGCTGGGCCTGTTTAGCCGGGAGAAGAGAAGACCAAGAGGAGATTTGATCAATATGTGTAAGTACCTGAGGGTGAATGTAAAGAGGTTGGGGCAAAGCTCTTCTCAGTGGTAGCCAGTGACATGACAAGGGGTAATGGATGCAAGTTGAAATGCTGAAAGTTCCATCTCCATGTGAGGAACAGCTTCTTTCCTGTGACGATGACAGAGCCCTGGAACAGGCTGCCCAGAGAGGCTGTGGAGCCTCCTTATCTGGAGATCTTCCAAACCCACCTGGATGCCACCCTGTGCCCCATACTCTGGGTGTCCCTACTGGAGCAGGGGTGCTGGACTAGATGATCTCTAGAGGTCCCTTCCAACCTCAATCATTCTGTGATTCTGTGTGATTCTGTGAAATTCTATCTGAACGTAAGGAAGGACTTTACTACTGAGGTCTGAGCCCCAGTGGAGATGAGATTCTCAGAGAGATTGTGGAGTCTGCTTTCTGGGAAGGTATTCAGAAACCGTTTGAACAGGGTCCTGGGCAGCCTGCTCTGGATACTCTGTCTCTACCCTCTGAGTAGGGGATTGGGTTCTATGATATCTAAAGATCCCTCCTAAGCTCAGTTGCCCTKTGATTCCATGGAAATGAAAGTTTAAGGCTGTAAACACATAAATACACTACATGCCAGCATGGAAAACTGAAAACAGTAAAAAGGCCAAAATAGACAGTCCCCAGTCCTCTAAGGAGTTGAGAAATAATTTTATAAAATTCCTAAGTCAGTATAAATACTTTCCTAGTAGACTACATAAAGTGGGACCATTAGCTTGCAGTGAAAAATTATTATTTATGTACTATATATATACACATATATATATGTACAGAACCTTAAAGTTATTTCTCCTCACAGGTTGTCCCCAAAGATCTTTCAGAAAAGTTCAAGTCATTGTTTAGACATAAAAAGGAAATGTGCAAATAGTCTTAATGTGGGTTATGCTGGACAAATTTTAGAGGGCTGTAAAGAATCCAGCCCAAGTCAGCTCATTAGCAGCAATGTTCACAGTGCCTGTAGGGATGTGGTTATTAGGTGTTGCCTATGTGGGCCTGTTGCTGTCTCTAAAATTCAGCTAGTGCAGATGAATAGGTAGGCAGTATAAATAAGCGAGAAATTAAAACCAYTTGCCTAAAAGCTACAATGATTAATTATTGTGGATCTAGCTTTAAATGAACTCTGCTTTTAAATCTGAAGTGTTAATACTCGCATCTAGTTTCACACTGAGGTGTTATGAGCAGCTCAAAAACTAGTGCAATTAACCAGTGTCACTTAGTTAATAGGAATAGAGAAAGTGCTTACAATCTATGAATAAAACCAAAATTGATGGGAGTGGGTAAAATTCTTGCTACATTATTTACATTGGTCATATTAATTGGAAGTTAAATACCTTGTTGCATCTTCTTTTCCTCTGTCTTGCTAATGAGCAGTGTGTTTCTGTAGGTGCAGGTAAAGGCACTGTTCTCTCTAGTCTGTGTGTATGGCCTCGCGTTTGTCTGCATTCTTGGAGTATGGACTCAGGCTTGCTGCTTACTGTGCTTACAAATGGGACTAACAGSAAACTGGCAGGAGAAATTCTCTGGATTACTGTGTTTTCTATAARAAAGAAAGAAAATTAATCCTCTTTTTGTTTGTTTGTTTGAAGATCCTTTTCATTGTTATTCTCTCATTCTGTTCTTGTGTATTCTTTGTCTTACTGATGARGTCATTCCCAGTTTGTGAAAACGGATATACTGTCCCACTTTTTCTCCCACACATCTTAAAAGTGTGTGTTCAGTGAAGAGGTTTGTTTGTTAAGTTCATACTATTTTGCTGCTATATGCATATTTTCTTCTCTCATGTCATTAGGAAGGTTACTCTGCAGGGTGTTCTTCAGCTTTGTTTTGCTTTCACTGTAACAGTAATCATCATGTAGTGGTGCATGTGCTAGCATTGCACAGCATGTGTCACTCTGTTTATGACCCTTTACAAAACTCTCTGGCATAATTTTGCACAGTATTATTTTTTTCTCTCCCTGTCTTGACAATTTTCTGTAAAATTTTCATGACATAATTTAATGTGTTACAATCACCTCCAGTCTTCCTCTCTAAAAAACAAAACAAGCAATTTATAAATAAGCTTTTCTCTTTGGGGACTCTAGGTGAATGATGAGAAATATTCCAAGGCTAATACTGTTTTTTATCTTCTATTTATAGTAATCATTATTTTTGGTGAGCTTTTCGTAAGACTGGAAGGTGGCTTTTAATGTTAGGAGAATGTCAGAGGTAGCAATCTTGATAATAGTAATTATGTTCTGTTTTCCACTGGTCCTAAAACATGAACAAACTTGCATCTTGTTAAATTTTCAAGACTGTGATTGAATATGAATTCACTGCAGCCTTGACGATTAAATATTTGTTTTGTGTAGACCAGCAAACAATTAAACTGATGCAGAGCAAGATATCGTAGATTCTTTTGACTGTGACTGAAATCCTATGCTCTGAACAGCATATAATATTGCAATGTCTTGCTTAACGAAGACGATGAGAAGCTCATGTCTGTGAATCTTTTGGTAGCTGTACACTAATGTGTACTGGATAGGTGAAGGAACTGTTAACAGGGGTTGTAATTTAGGTATCAAATCAAGTAGAACCTCTGAGAGGAAGGGGAAAAAAAGGAGTATGCAAATGGATAAGCTCAAGATAAGATGGATGAGAGAATGGCAGTTCATCTCTCTCTGCAGGGAATACAGCATTTTACAGAACATGATCTAGCCTAGAACTAATGGAGAAATTTGCTGTTGGCTTTGAGTGCTGGATTTTTTAGGATGTAAATTTAGGATGTTTAATCTGAGAGGTGATTCTTCTGAAAGAGAAGCAGCTTAAACAGATGACAAAAGAGATATGAAATGCCAGAGTATGATAGCTAGACACTGCTCAGATTTGTTCTGCAGAAGTGTGATATCACAGTATGGATAGTAATATSGTAATACACAGCTGCACCCCATGATGAGCGATATTCAGTTCTTGTCACTCTCCTTCCAAAGGACTGAAAATGTGAGGGAATGCAAACACAAGTTCCAGCTGTCACTGATGTATAAGAAGGAACTGATTTCTCAGAAAACCTGTGTTAAACCAAATATTTAGCTCAGGTCAGAGAAACTAAAGGACATTCTATTTTCTAGAGATAAGCCAGGAAGGATTTTCATCTGAGAGGTCATTAAAGAATCTTTCCGTGGTCAGGTATGAGCCACCTCTTATTGCAAAACCATCTGGTCTGCCATCATGATACTGTGTCTCTGCATTGTGTACTACCAAGATGCATATTAACTTGGACAAAGTGTTTTGTTAGTATGGCCATTTGTCTTTTGAACTGTCCAACCAGTTTGGAATACAGAACCATTTTACATCCATCTGTATCCGCTCAGCAAGTTTGAAGCTGATCCAAAGCTGGAAAGAGTGGTTTATGCACCAGATGATTTTGCTCCTTTTTAGAAGGACTTTGACAGGCTGGAAGTGGACAGAGAGGAAGTGGACAGATAGGAAATCTGTCATGATACACAAGGCAATGAAATAGCACCTTACCTCAGCTGCTAATGGGYGGAAGGGACAGTAGGTCTCTATTTTCATTTGTTTCTGAATTYCCCACTCTGTGGGCACTGTCTCAGTGCCCATAACAAAGGCACTAAAATTTGAATTGCCAGATGTTTCAGCAAACAGTATTAAACATCTCAGGTATATTTTTTCTTGAGTGCATCATGTATCAGTTAAGCATAAGCTGTCAGCACTGTATACTTCCAACATCTTTCTCCATYGAACCATTCATCACTGAGCTTTTTTCTCAGTTTTCATTCACCAAATATAGCAGACAGGCTCTTGGATGGGATGTATTCTATCTGGATTCATTTAAATAAATGTGCGAATGAAAAGTTCTGTTGTTTATAAGCCACTCTGTCTCACTACAGTGGGTTGGTTTTGGTTTCTTGTTTGTTTTGTTTTGATTTATTTGGTGTATATACGTGCATTTGCAGAGGTCACTAACTTTATGAAAGAAAATTATAWAGCTAAAACATCCCAAAAAAGGGAAATCTATTTGTGGTATTGTTTTAAACCATTCTGCAACATAAGGCTTCTTGATTAAACTTTACTGTGGAATCACAGGACTATAGTTTGCGTGAGGGCAGCTAAGAATATGCATAGATAAACGCTTAGCTTATAGCTAGCCTAGCCACCTCGGTCTATGAGAGGACAGGGTGTTGGTGGAAAACAGCACAGACTGACACTGACTCTTATTTCCTTGTATGCTGTTCCATTTCCAGTTAGGTAAGCTCRTATGTGATTGTTCGGACTGTCATACAATATATACTTAACAAAAAAAATAGTTATAATAGAGATCTTCTGATTTAAGTAGTACTGCATATCCTTTGYTCTAATAAAGCTTTTTGAGGCTTCACCAAAGGCATTCTTCTGCTAATGGCCTATGAACATGAGCCTTTGTACATGATGCCTTGTGCTAATAACAGCAGCTTGCTGTTTCTGACTGCAACCAGCCTGCTTTGGACTGCAACCTGCCTGATCATGCATCTTCTGGACAATTGTTTGGCATGAAGTAGATCTTCCYAAATCAGCAAGATGAGATGCACAGTGTTAGCAGGAGATCAGTCGGGCTAGTTTATATATATATTTGTTTTGCTACCTTTCCTCTCTTATTTGAAAATGTTTTTTCTTTTATAGTTCAGTCTAGCTTTCTTCCCTCCAGACACTTGCAGAAAAACTCAAGCTTTTTGGTATTCCAATTTATAAACCCTTTAGGTTGAAGTGCTTGCAAAACATCCATAACAAAGCAGAATGCAACTGAGAGAAACTGAGAATATCATAGAACAGTCTTGTATAAAGTGTGTTTTATACTTCCTGAGCTAACAAAGTACATATTGTACTTACTGAGGTAGTGAAGATCTCTACTTCACTCTCTCAAGCATTAGAGTAGCAGTATGTGAAACTATTACTTGGACAGATCAACATCCAAAAGGACTACAGGTAGCTGAGACAACTATAGTTTTTCATTCAAACATTGCATTTTCTGCAAAGCTTTAATTTCTGATGAAGAAACACGTTTAAGTCATGCTCTGAATTCTTCATATATGAAAATATATTTGATGGTCTTCCTTGAGGAAAAATGCATAGTATTATTGTAAGCATATGGTTGCCTACAGGTCATGGGAAACAATACACATTTTTAATTGTAGTATTTTGTTTATTTAGTGAATACACAGTGCTAATTTGATGCCTTTACAGCTACTATTTATCTTACTTTTGCTCATGCAGAACAGAGAAGTTTCTGTATTCTTTTATCATCCCTAAACAGTAGGCAGTCATAAAATCTCAGTGTACAGTCAAAGACTGTACAACAGTAGTATTATTGTGGTGTTTGGGAAATAGCTGAGTCCAGCTATAAAATGAATGCAACTATTGAAGCAGTAAGATATTAGCAAAATGAAGGAAATATATGTGATAGGAARCTAATCAGGATCAGAAGATGAGTCCAAGCACTGACATATTGTTGTTGGGACAAACCTTGATGCTGCTGTGTCCCTGACCAAATAACGCTCTCTCAGATAGTCCCTGAGTTTAGGAGATAGTGTGGCTTAGATTACACACCCAACAGGTTGTTTGGATGTAGCCCTTCTAATTTGTAAATTTTAACTATAGGGATCTGAGTTATTTCATGCCACTTGGCTTCAGGACCTTTTCTAACCTGTTTACTMACGCAGATGTAACCAGTGTTAAGTCTGTTTAAGAGCTTTTTTGGACTCTGTTTGAACTCATTACTCCTTTAATTGTCAATATACTTGAGGAATAGCTAAGAAAAGGATTTGGGGGAGCTGAGAAAAGATTATTGGCTATATCTTGAGATTATTGGCTATATCTTGAGATGTTTATCATTGAATTTTGAAATTTGCTTTAATTACTTTCTCTGGCCTTAAAAATAGTGTGAGCAGTGGAAATAAAATGCAAAGACTTTTGCTTTTAAAGAGCTTTAGAATTTTTTTTGAGGTGACTTTTTTATTTTTTAATAAAATCACATTCAAATTATTGTTTTGAAATAGAATCCTAAATGCAATTCATGCTTGGCCTAGCAACACGGAAGCATCACTGGTGTGAGCCATTAACGTGCAGGGTTTTTTTTTTTATTTAATCCCTCTTCCAGTATTCTTTCTCTGTGGAGCCACTCCACCCGTCACTGTGAAGGATTTTTCCACACTGATGGAATCAAATTCAGAATTTTACATGGCATAACCATTTCTTGAGGCATTCGTGTGTTATCCAGCTTTGTTCCTTACCCTGCCTGAAGTGCCTTTTCCATTTGTGGGCTCATTACAGCTCTGCAGGTTAACAATGCAGAGACATTTTGAAGCATTATGTCTCAACAATGAGTCACATATTTATACAGATAAAAACAAAAACTTTCCTAGCATTCTTTTTGGTAAACATATCTTTTTTTCCTAATGTTTTATTTCTCAGATATGTTTCAAGTGCTCCAAAAGAAAATTTCCTCCCTACCTCTCCTTAGAAAAAATCCTTATTGATCTCTTTCTCTCTCCATAGTCTTTGTCCTGGTGTCTATTTGATTTTTATAAGTCTTACTGGCCTTCTGTGAGCCCATATGTTTCACTAGGCACTCACTGAGGTGTGTATAGATAGTACAAATGCAGTATAAGAAAGCTCCTGATTCCTGCCTCATGGATTACTTATTGATTATCTGCCCAATGAGAGGAAATAAAACCACTTTTAATGGTTGACTGCTAGTGGTATCTACCAGGCTTTCTTCTCTTTTCAAAAAAATCTGTCATTATGGTTGTGTATCAAGAGAGTCTTGAAAAAACAGTTGAAAAAGAAAAAGGCAATCACCAAACCCATGAAGTTTCAGGATTGAAAATAATATCTCTGCCCATGGAACTGTGGACTGATAATGAAACATCCAATTTCTACCTCTGAAATATGTGCAGTGGTATTTTCTCTCTCTCTCTCTTTTCTTCTTTTTTTGGTACTAAATAATCTTCTCCAAACATAATTATTAATCATAATAGCATTCCTCAATTTTATTTTATAGACAGCATATGAAACCTAATGCTTTTAAGAAGTCTGAAAACCTAAAATGAAAAAAAGTATGGTAAAAGCTAAGTATCAGTATTTATTAGCAAGTTAAAGTTTTAGCAAGTTGTAAACTTTTATGCTTCTTTGTAGTTCTTAAGTCACCTTTGAAAAACCTTTTTACTTCTACATCAGGAACTGAGGAGCCTGTCATTAACTTGCTTTGTAGAGTTTACAAAGTCTGAGGTTTTTGAATAAAATTATGGTAAAAATTAGAGAGTAATCAACAAGTGTTCTTCAAATCAGATTGGTATTAAGACATGCAACTGTGATAAATAGTGTGTTTAATATAGGTTTTGGTCAACCCTTTGAACTTTGAATTTGTACATGTTTCCAGTGAATGTCTCAGTCACATCATATCAAGTTCTTTCACAGGATGAGAAAGCATTCTTTGCCATTTGGACCAGTTGCTCTGCCCTTGCAAGTGACGGCTTATTTCTTTTGAGGTGTGTTTACATCACCATGGTCTTATTTTGGAAATAAATTTGTGAATCTTAAATATATGTATTTACATATATATACACAAACGTATATGATCTTTATCCTTCACTGTCATGGTGTCGTCTGCCTTAAACATATGTTTTTAATTCCTAGGTCTATAACAGATTCTGCTATTTATGACTCAATATGTTGATAAAGATTAGAAAAAAAAATATGAATGAGGAAGTTGTATCTCTAAAAATATAAGAAAAAAAGAGTTTCCAATGGTACTGATGATTTGAATGGCAAATGATAACACCGCTCTGATATCTTAGAGGTCTGTCAATGGAAGCAAGTTTGCACTGGCAGGCTACCCCTTTCCCTCCCTCCTTCCCTTCCTTCCTTCCTCCCTTCCTTCTCAAAAGCCAAGAAATTTTCATAAGCTTGAAGAAGAACTTGTGAAAGAACAAATTGGCAGGTGAATGGCAAAGAAGCCACAGCTGTGACTTTGCAACAGATCACCAGAGGCAAACTCTTATATATGCCACTGCTAGCTTGAGATGACATAGCAACATGGTGGTTTCTTTTTTTTTTCCTCGGACCTAGGAAGATACAGAGTGGTTTTAACTGCTAGTTAAAGAAGACAGCCTGGAAAAATGAGTGGAAACTCATGAAGTAAGTTCCTGCTTCTGGAGAAGAATAACAGGCTGAGGACCAAATGGTAGGAGAGCAGCTGCTCACAGAAGRACCAGGAGGTGCTGGTGGACACCAAGTTGACCATGGGTCAGCAAGGTGYCCTGATCAAAGATGACCAATGATATCTTGGGTTGCAATAAGAAGAGCATTGCCTGTGGACTGAGGGAGATTTGGTGATCTCATTGTGTGGGTTGCGGTTGCTAGAAATGTGGCATGCCAGCATTAGTCCTGTTCCAAGCAGGAGAGACTGTGGCTGACTGAAGCTGGCTGAGGCTGGTGCCTGGAAGGGGTGGGATTAGAAACAGACGAAAGCAAGCCAGGGCTGACTATCAGGTAGCAGCTGCACTCTAGAGTGCAAGCAGCAGCCAGTGGTAGAGAGAGGGTCTGGAGAGGTTGCCAGCACCTGCACCATTTCTTGTTTGTGATTCAGAGGTGGCAATAGGACTGAGGATACTAATGCATTTTGTGTAATTTTTTGTAAAGAGAATAGACAATCTTTTTTCTCTTGAGTAGTCCCTGTTGCTGACCACTATGTACTGACATATGAACTCATTGTGTTATGGGTGTCAGGCTTTTCACTCGTGAAAGGATGTGCCTGCTATGTATGAGGCTTGATGGGTCTCTGCTTCTGTCTCTTCTGAGGATTGTTTAACTGGAAGAAGAGTCCTGGGAGAACTAGATGACACTCCCACAGCACATGTAACTCAGCAGCAACCACAGCAAGTGATCACTCATGATTTTATTTCTGCTAAACAGGTTTCTCCAGACTTCAAAACTTTTTTTTTTTTTTTTTTATTTGATACTGGGAGAATGCTGTGTATCTGCAACTTGCCAAATACGTAGTCAGCAACTCTGCAGCGTTCACCATCCTGTAATTTCCCTCATGTGTTCTCCACACAGGTAAGAGTGAGAAATACCAAGGAAGGTCATTCTGCCAGCTTTTTCTGGGAACCTGTGTCGAGAAGTATGAAATCCCAGAAGAGCTGGAATCAAACATCTTTGTGATGGAAAGAGGGAGATATAGTGCCATGGCAGAGTTGCTCTAGGTCTTCTTATTCTCACACCTGTAGTTGATGTAGTCAAAGGGAGAGAGAAGAGAGGAAAATCTTTTGGTTCATAATATCTTGTCTCTATATTTACCAAWAGTAAAAGTTCAGAAAGAACTTAGTTCAGATCCATCAAGACAGAGTCAAAAAGTAGAGAAAAGAAAAAAAAAAAAAGATGAGAGAAAATTGCAGTGAAGACTGCTTTTAGAGTACCTATCCACCTATTTGTTTCCATGCTGTGTTTTTGAATATCATGAATGTAATCTGTCTTAAACATTAAAAATKATTTTAAAAATGTAATTTAGAAACTGAAAAAGGTGGCATTCAGTGCTGGAAATGCCAATAAACTGGTTTCATTGCTATATTTTTATACTCCCTTTTTTACATCAGTACAAGTCCATGGAGATTTCCAGTCTAAAACTAGAACAGTACGTTGGAACAGAAAGTCAAGTTGCTTGTAGAGAAATAATAAATATCTAGTCAGAATTCTCTGGAGACTGGAAGTTGAGTGATCTTTATATAATTTCTTTCATGGTAKCTTGTATAGCATGTATTTATAGTCCAGGAATTCTGGGTTTTCCTTTCTCCTTATCTGGCCTGRCTGTTTTTTTACATAAGAGGAGGTATTTTCATCAGCTCATTGAACAACTAAATGCTGGGCTGAATTTTATGACTTTTTGATTGAACCTTCATGTTTTTGTTCACCAGATTTTGATTTTKCTTGCAAACAGGTTCTGGCAGCTTTCCTTAGTATTCTTCTAAACTAATATTCATGCCTGAAGCTTATCTGTTTTCCATCTGTTCACTGTAACTTTTGTTTTTTCATTTCTTCCACAGACTGTTTTTTCTTTTTTCCCTTTTCTGGGGAGGAGGTGGGAAGTGGGGGATGAAGGAAAGGGTGAAAAGAAGGGTAACTGGGATGGGTTGCATTTATTTGTCCTATTAATTTGATGCCTCAACTGTAAGCAGCACAGATTTTGGTTTCAGTAGGCAGGAGTACAWCTATCAGAAGTAGATAGTAAAACTGGTGAGTTGCTAGCAAGAAAGAAGAGGAAACTATTTAAAGTACTGAATAGCACAGAAGTGTTTTGCTCTTAAAGTATTGCAATGCATGGCAGCTATACTAATAATACGAGGCTATTGGGAAAAAAAATTGCATCTGAAACCAGGTTATGACAATATCTMTCCTCCAGAATACTTGGAGTTCTTTACTTGATGTTGCTTACAAGATATTACTGTCAGACAAACTAGGAGTTGATTGGATGAAGGTAGCATTCATCTAAATAGCTTCAAACAYGGAGAGGCGAGAAAGAAGAGAAAGAAATAATGCTGTTTCATCATGCAGTCCATCTACCTCCATTTACTTTGATGCTGTGCCACAAATTCTATTCATTTTCCCAAAGTGACGTCTGAACCCCGCAAAAAACATGGAGAGAGAGACAGAGAAATTCATTTACAGCATTGCACTGAGACTGTGAGAAATGGCAACACTGGCCAACAGGAGATAAGCATTAGTGGGGTGCCTGGTGGCCTCTTCGATGGCTGATATGGGCTGAGGCAGACTTACCACCATTTTACAGAAATTCCTGGGTTTCCAAGAATATGCTGCTGCATTGACCTAACTCAGTCTTCCCTCTTTTGTGCTGTGTTTCGCAAGAAGACTGCATCCATCTCTGATTTCCCTTTGAACGTACTGATACTGAAAGTAGCTTTCTTACTGTTTTTTAATTTTAAAAGGCAACAAGATGATTTGTCAAGAGGCATTCTTCTTGAAGCTAAAAGTCAAACTTTCAGTTTGAACCTAGAGCAAAGTCACAATATTAGTGCACTAGCTCTACTTGAGGCGACAAATAGGTTCAGAAGATCATCTCAGCAAGATTTAATCAAAGGCTTTATCTGAATAAAAGAGTAACAATTTCTGCTTTATGTGCAGATGGCAAACAACTCAAATTCATCTATTATACAGAAACACACCCAACTGATCTAATGGTTGTATAACTAGCTGCAGATGGGGGACCCTATGTGTGACAACAGCATGGGAGGATTTCAGATCCCCAGGCGTGTACATTTTTCTTAAGTGTAGCTAATTAGTGAATAAGTAAAGAAGAATTCCAGCAAGTGACTTTCTTTAACTGTAAGAAGAGAATAATAAATGCAAGTCACATGACTAGAGGGTCTGTTCTGTGCTAGCCTCAGTAGAGGTCCCTTTCTTCATGTACTCTTTTGAAAATATTAAATAAATAGCAGAGCAACTTTGACAATGCTGTATTTGTAGTAATTTGCTTATGATTCAGAATGGCAGTTATTCTGTTAGACTGATAAACTTTGTAGGGAAAATTCTGTTAATTTTTCAGTATATGTTTACTTTTTCTCTGGCTAATCAGATATAAATAGTTCTGAAACTCAGTATTCTAAGATGGTTATTTTGATGTTTSAGAGTGATTATTTTTTCTTGTCTCAGAATAAACTAATAAAATGTTTTTCTCACTTTAATCTCTCTGTTTTGTGTGTATAAAGCAGATCAGAGAAAGGCTGTAGTCTAGCAACCATGGAAACTGAAATTCTTTGGCCAAAAAATTACATAGTTAATGCCTACACAGACTTTAACACCAATAGCTTGTCAACATGCCGACTCATTCCTTGGCCTTTGGATAGCAAGCTGTAGWTTATATCTCTGTAAACATACTCGTCATTGATTGTTATACCTCTCCGCTACGCCATTTCTTTCAAAGAGCATACTATCTATTAAGTGATTTCATTATGATATCTTAAAATCTATTTACTCATGTGAAACAGTATTTTCATCCTCAAAATCATACTGTAAGATTCAACACTGTTTCTTTTGAGATGCCTAAATTCAGTCACTGAGCAAATATGGGTAGTAGGCATCAAAAAATTTCTTTTGACAAGCATGAAAGATTTTCCATTGTCTTCATGGCAACATATGAGAATATAAAGGGTTAGACTGCAATTATAATATATTAAATAACTAATGGTGTATTGACCTCTAATATTGTCTTTCTAGATGAAAGAGTTTCCAGTGACTGTTTCTCTTCGCTGTTCTTAATCTTTTGCTTGAAGTGATGATCTTTCTCAGATATTTTCTGAAGGCTATGTAAATCTCTCCCACCACCCCARCATTTTTTGGGGCATCTTAAAAAATAAAAGTTTTGCTTTGGCTAAACTGCATTTTCGCATTCCTCTCCAAGCATTTGGGTATGTTGGAGGACAGTAGCTTTTAAAAGCAAAGAACAAATATGGAACAGGATGGATGGAACAGACAGCATCATTCTTTTACGTGAGATCTCTTGAGTTAAAACACTATGACATCTAGAAAACCTGAGTCCAGTTCTCCCCTCTACCTCCCGGACTCTGACTCCAAGGCATTCTAGAAAAAAAAGTATTTTTTTATCTCATCTGTGACAATGTTATGCCTCAGATGGGCAAAGATTCACTGGAATAATGACTAGCACTTTGAAGGTATCTTTGCAAGAAAATTACTTTATCATTCAGAAGATATTTTTGCAGATAGGGAAAAATGCACCTGAAAGCAAAGCACGCATCTCTTATATGTAATATAACTGGATCTCAGGTGAGGATGCTTACCTGAAACATGTAAGCTGTCACCAAAATTAGATTTAGTCTGAGGGAGACATTTAAGTTTTTTGTTTGGCATTTTTGTCTCCAGACTGGATAAAGCTAAATCAGCTGTGGTGAGCGTAAGGAGAGCTTGTGAAAAATCTGTTCTCAGAATACCATTTATGGTGGTTATTCAGGTTGCCTGTTGACAGATCGGAAACGATTGTTCATATTCTCCTTAGGAAAAGCAGGAATTGAATCTGGATGAGGTGGTACATGTGTCTCACATTAGAGTGTGGAAAAGAAAGGACGCTTCTTCTTCCACACTTTTGTTTGCCAAATATGGTTTTTTTCCTTATGAAATTGCTTCAGCACATTCCCAACTACATTATTTGTAGATTACCTGTTATTATGCAGCCCTAACAGCTAGTCTACTGCCCCTCTTTCTAGATAAATATATATGATCTCCATTTTCGTATTATATAAATAKTACTAGAAAAGAGGACTCTAACATTCTGTTTCTTTGATATTTGAGATAGCAGCACATGAACTGAGTCATGTTAGGTTCAGTATGCACGTGGTTAGCTGCAGCAAAACGGTGATTTATTAAAGCCTCCAAAGAAAGAGCTGAAAACATCCAAATGGATCATTATCATAGTGAACAAAAGTGACTGTAAAATKGCTTCTTATGGTCAGTTGAAGAGATTTTTTGGCAGTTGTGTATATGAAAAAGTGAGTATAYCTGAAGACTATGAAGACTGTACAGTGAGAAAGCTAAATCACAGAGATGACTCCCRAATTTATTGCTGAATCTCTTAAGTCTGGAGATCAAGCTGACTGGTTGCTGCACTTTTGTAGTCAGAAGACAGAAAGAAGGAAACCCTTTCTGTAACGGGGCTGGAAGACACCAATCTGAGGAGTTACCTGTTCATGTTTTTTGAAAAACAATTCTTGCTCAGTCATGTATTTATTGAATTTCACAATCAGGATAATCTGTTCTCACATGTTTACTGTGTAAGGACAATGGACTCTGCTTTTTTCACATAAGATCAAAATGAGTAATAGTGAAAGGYTGTAAAAGAAACAGATATTTCTTTTTGACCTAAGATGACAAAAAGTATGAACAGTTCGCTGGTGCAGTGAGACACCAAAGAAAAAGAATAAAAGCTATTATTTTTAATTCTGAAATATATGCCTGAATGCTAAGAGCTAAGCAAAATTTCACTGTTACGGGAAGAGAAAGCAGGACTATTATTATTATTATTGTTATTGTTATTATTATTATTATTATTATTATTATTATTATTTTATCTGCTAGTTCTAATTCTCCATTGCTTCACAATATGTACTGCATTTAGGCAATCAAAATTTGCCTGACTTCTCCTGTACTGGATTCAAATAGAAGATCCAGAATTGAGAAGATTAAATGAGATCAGTGAGAGAGATTCCTTAAAATTTTGGTTTTGATCTTGTCTTGAAAAGCTTCTGATAGCATTACTCTATGTTAAGCTGTTAGAGTCTTCATTAAAAATKAATTTTATAATTCTGTGATAGGTCTGTTTATAACAAAATTAAATATTGAGATACAGTGATGTTACAAGTCAAGACTAATTTTGAACTGTGATAACAKCACACATTTATCCTTGGTAAGGTGGATTGATTTGTTAATTACAAATTAACCAGCTATGCCCTGGACATACATTATTAGTATGTTGCTTTTTTACATTAATACTGAATCTGATGACATTTTGATGTTGCATAGAAAGAGTGAGAACATAATTTTATGCTGTAGAATTCTACCAGAACTTCTTTCAGGGCAATATTGGGTACAATAGATAAGGCCCTTCAACTACACTGTTTTTGTGCTGCACTGTCTTCCCTGACTTTGTTCAACAGTTCAATCTGATTGTGCATTATTCTGGTTTTCTATGTAAGACAGGTTAGGCAAGTAGTGTAACACTGTTTTCTAACATCTGACTTGGTCTTATCTAATCTCTCYTGTAAACAAATTCAATTTAGAAATKAAAATCAAATGTTGATGCCATCTAATATGTTTTCTCACTTATTTCTACTTTTTAAACTACTCTTGTTTTGGGGATGTTACTATAATAAGTTAACATTGCAAAAGAAAGAATCAGAATCATTATGGTTGGAAATAGCCTTCAAGATCATTGAGTCCAGACATAAGCCCCTCAAAATCATGCTTGTTAAACTATGTCCATCTAAACTATGACTCATCTATGTTTCTTGAACACTGCTGGGGATGGTGACTCCACCACTTCCTTGGGTAGCCTTTTGCAATGCTTGACTACTCTTTCCTTGTAGGTTTTTTTTTCCTAATATCTAACCTATGTCTTTTATCAAGAGCTTCCCATAAATTTTAAAATGGTCCATTATATAACTCCTGAAATACATTCCAATATTTTCTTTATAATTCTAATTTCACTTCTTATCCTTATTTTCCTTGCGTCTGCTAAACATCTACTGATGTCAGTTACATATTATCTGCAAAAAGATTCTAGGTGATATTCTCAATGGAGTTGGTATTAAAGTTCTGTTCTGATTACCTAAATCTTAATGAAATTCATAGTTTCTATGTGGAACAAGAATCCACAGTACAATCCATATTTTAAAAGTCTAAAAAGAAATTTAGAGTTGCTGATAATTTAGGTCTGTTTGTCTAAGGTGAAGGAAATACTGACTGCAGATGTGAGAATAAGGCACGTTATTAGTACCAAATTAGTTAAGTCACTACAACTTCCACTACCTCATCTTCCTGGCCTGTCCTTTCTAAAATGCCTAAAGCATTTTAGCATGGCCATGTTCCAGTCATGGCAGCTGTCCCACCATGTTTCAGTAACTGCAATGAGCTCATGGCCCTGCAACCACACACACCCCTCCAAGTCCCCAGGCTGCGCGCATTTCTTTAGAGGCATTTGAGTGGGGCTCCCAGTGTGCCTCTCCTTCTAGCTGGAGCAGCTGTAACTTGACTATGCGAGCCTTCAGTCATTCTCATATTTTGCTGTTTTCCCCCTCCTGGCATCCTTTGCTGTCTCTGGAGTTAGGCTGSTGTGAGTGGCATAGCAGGCCATCCCCTGCTTTATCACCATCTTCCCTGATAATTCTCCCCTCCGTTCTCAAATCCAGTTTAACACCTTCTCAGTGAGCTAGCTGAATACCAAGAACCCTCTTCCCACTTTGGGAAAGATGAATCTCATCTGATGCCAGCATGCTTGGTGCCATGTAAGGCTTTCTATTGCCAAAAAATCCCAAAGTTTTGGTAATGACACTAGCCACAGAGCCGCGTGTTGTTGGAATGTATCTTCCTGTTTCTTTCCATATTGCTGTCAGCCCCAGGAAGAATGGAAGGAAAGATGACCTGCGTGCCTGAGTTCCTGATTGTCTGACACAATTCCCTGAAGTCCCTTTTGACTGCGCTCAGGCTACGCGTTGCCACCTGTTCTCCTCTCACATGTAGGACCAGCAACAGATAATAGTCTGTGGGTYGAATCAGGYTGGGAAGTTTCCTGGTGACATCCTTAACTCAGGCTCCAGGAAGGCAGAAGACTTCCCTTAGAGAAGGGTCCCATCTACATATCACACCCTCTGTTCACTGGATTGAGGAATCCCCCACGACTATAGTCTGTCTTTTCTTCCTTCTGCTGGTGGTCACAGTACAGGGGGTTTGCCCTTCAGACTGTATTTATGTTTACGGAGGACAGGAACTCTCGCCTTCACCATTGATTGCCCTTCATCCTCCAGGGCCTTGTACCTGTTGCATAGGGGTTCCTGGTAGGATGAGATGGGAGACACCTGACACCTCGAGCCTGGAGTTTTCTTCATTTTTTGTCATCCTGGTTTCTCCTCCCTGTATCCCTGAATCTGTATTTTTTTGTTGCTGAGGATTTCCCAGCGCCTGCTCATGGTTTTTCAAGGCCAGAGCCTGGCACCACCAGTCTGTCTCCCTCTCTGACTTCCAGAAACTCCTCAGCTCCTCAACTTCCTCTTGCAGCTCTCCTACCATGCTGAGCAGATCTTCCAGGTCCTCACATCTCACACAGCTGTAACCTCGTAGCAGCGCACAGCAAGTGTGAAGCTCTGGCACTGATCTGAAGAGGTGGTGTCACAGCTTTCTAAACTGTTGCCTTCCTGCAGGCTCCACCTCTGCCTCCCCTGCATTTGAAAAACTGTGTCTTTTTTTTTTAATTTTTCGTCTTGCCGTTTGAATGGAAAAACTTATTTTTCTGCCTTCATGTTCTGCATCATGAAAGCCCTTTAAGCAACCTGAAGCTCTAATACAGCTGGACTAGTCTTTCTTGTTCAATTATATACATTACAGACAGGGTTTATTTAGAACTGAAATTGGCTTAAAAAGCAGGGCTTATGTTATGTCATTCTCAGAATGAAAGGCCAGGCTACAGGCAAGAGGTTTTGTTTTCTGCCTTCCCTTATTATGCTGGTAGCTGGAAGATAGTTAGTAAATTGTGCTGGAAACATCTTGCATAATCATAATGCTTAGAACCATTTTTGTTCAGACCGCTCCAGAGAGAAAACGAGTAACTACTACTGTACTAGCATCCTTCTGACCAGTCATTTATCATATTTTGTGGGGACTTGMTCATACACACACACATATATATATGTATGTGCATGGGGATATATATATATATATATAAGTAAGTAAGTTTTTGATAAATAATCTGCCAATAAAGAAATCTAGAATACTTGTGCCAGGAAGAATGAAATCAGAACCTGCTAGGAAGATGGGTAATTGGAGTCAGAAAGGGAATCCCTGGATATCATAGCAATCTCACACCTGCACGTGGCAGCATCAGAACACCAAATAAACAACAAGAAAGGAATGTGTAAACATGAACAAAAGTGAGRGCGGAATGGGCACATGGTTCATTTGTCTTGTTTGCACTGATGGCCTCCAGAGTGAATATTCTGCTGTGGATCATCTGTCYGTGATGTCCACAGACAGCACTCCCGTCTTTACAGTGCATTTGAGCGAGTTCTGCTAAGCACAGCACCAGCATGCATCCTCTGGGGCTGCAGCTGGTATCCAGAGAGGATTYGGAAAGGAAGATGAGGGGAGGAGTAGATGAAAAACGGCCCAGTCTTGGCATTTATCACATCATACTCCTTTTTCTTTGCTGCAGATTTTAGCATCTCTGGGAGTTATTTGAAAGATAAATGTTACTTATGGGTATTACCACAGAAGCTTACATTCTGGAGTGTTCAGATTCTTATTATCCCAGTCAAGCCAGCTCATTCACTCGGTGGTGCAGCTGATGGTGCGATGCTGATAGGATCAGTACAAAATTGTTCGGTTCAGCATGTGGAAATATTATAAAGATGCATTAAGCAAATAGAATGATTATGACTGCTTTTGATACAGAGTGTTCTTATTCTTTCAGTTTCCCACATCTGGTTGTTTACTGAAAGGGAACCACTGCCTATATGTGCACCTAGACTGTGAAATRCAATGAAGGTTCACTTGGATGCAGAGATAAAACTCATACAGGCTGATTGCATAGTTTTCTTTAGGAATTTTCACAGACTGGCCTCTCCAGTAGCTTAAAGCTATGTATATGTAGGGTAAATCTTTTGCAGAATTTAGTCTAATGTTTTGTCCATACTCATTTCTCTATTGAATCTTTCATGGACAGCAATGTTCAGGTGATAGCAGTGAACTAATGCCYGGTGAGTCACACTTTTGATTAGCTAAAATGATCTAGTATCACAGTAGATATGCATCCAAACACAAACTGGCTGCCATGCCCAAAGGAACTGCAGGTGGAGTGCTATTATCTAATAGCATCTAATTACTCTTCCAACATACTGAATTAGGTTGGTTGGAAGAGACCTGCAGATTTCATCTAGCTCAACCTCAAAACAGGTCTAGTTAGAGAAAGTAGTTTAGAGTTTTGTACAATCAGGTCTGGAATATCTCCAAGAAGGAAGATTCTTTGACATTTCTGAGTAGTCTGTCCAAATGTTTGTCCACTGTCATAGCAAAAACTTGTATTTTCTTTCTCCTGCCTTCCATTTACACATTCMAATTTGTATTTGTTGCCTCTTGTTCTTACACTATATGTCTCTGAGAGTAGCCTGGCTCCATCTTCTCTGCTTTCTCCCACTAGATATTTGTAGACAGAAGAAAGGTCTCCCCCGAGCCTTTTCTTCATTAAACTGAACAGATTCAGGTTTCCCAGTCTCTACTTTTAGGTACACTGCTGACTCATGTTTATGTTAAGAAGCACATTCCTATAAACATTAACATATATCATAAACATACTACTGTATATATGTGGAAATTGCATGAATTATTTAAAAGGGAGCTTTACTCAGCATCATTAGAAGCCCCTTGCACAGAAAACTTACTAAATTCATTCATTTCTCTACCTACCTTATTCAGTCCTTGATAGAGTATTCTTTGTCAATATTAAACATATTTTACGATTAAAAATGCAATAAAATCCACTTACCTAATTATAGATTTAGAGCAGTATTGGATATCTTAGAAGAAGAGAAAGACCCCTGTTACATATGCCAGACGGTAAAATGATGATTCAGTGAAAGTGACACTTGTCTTATCTTTATAGCATGTTAAATGATACAAAATTAAGTGTTTTTTCATCATTTCTTCTTTTTTTTTTTTCCTTAGGGTGCTTTGGCTGCAACTTGAGGAAGCCAAAATTCTGTAATTGAATTTGCTTTCTCTCCTTTGATGCAATAATATGAGTCAGCTGAAGCCTTTCCAACAATATAACTAATGTACCACATTTCATTAGGAGTTGCAGGTCTCTGGCTGTCTGACTGAGATTCTCAAAGCTGTTATTTGCCATTTACTGTGGAGGATAACCACAGTTTAAACGGTTGAAATATATGGTCAGCAGACCAATGGTGATGGATTCTATTGCTGTGCATAGGTAGACATGAGAAAAAGTAGTTTAGTTATAGTACTGTAATTATTCTCCACTCCAGACAAGACGGGTTGGGAGAGAAATGTTGTTCAGAAGCACGTATTTACAGACTGAGAAGTATTTCCAAATCAAATGTAATTGAATACAAGGGCAATCTTAATTTTATTCTTACTTGTGGATTCAGTGAAGATGCCATCATAGTGTAGTATGTGCCATTTCTGGGGTTCATGGTAGAGAAATATGACATTCTCTTCCTGTTTTTTTTGTAAAATGCAGATAGTTTTGGACCAAAGGCAACATGCATCTACAACTATTTTGTGGTCTTTTTATAAAAAACTCATTCAGAAATGTATTATTGGCTACAATTGCAATTAAGTATGGCAGCTGTTAGTCCTTTGTGGTAAACATAAATTGTTCTTGTATATACTCAGATAATTAAAGAAACGTAACCACTGACGTATAAAACATAGACACAGGTGAACGAAACCATGTTTGTAGGTAATACTGTTCTTGTTTCAGTCCATGCAAAAAGGAGGCAGAAGTAAATAATCTCAGGAATATAGGAGACATCAAGAATTTACCACAGAGGCAATGGCAGTAGTATGGCCAAAAAGAAAAAACAACCAACAAAAAAAAMCCCAAAAAAATGGTTGGAAGGAGGGAGAAGGAAACATTTTAACCATATAAAGGTAGTGATTTAGGATTATAAGCAAGGAACTTGCCTTGTGATTTTTGGTTTTGATATGTTCAGGAGAAACAAGACACTGTATGCTATTTTGAAATAAATAGAACTGCCTCATCGATGTCTTACACCAGCATTTTCTCCTTGTCAGTAGAAGAAAGATCAGCTTGCCTCTAAATTTTGGCTAAGAAAAGGATAGAAAAGGGAAGTTGCATTTTATTTGGTCACCCTGGAGAAGATATACAAGCTCTGAGGCACACCTTTGAGGCATAACAAATGGGCTCCAGTGAATTACTGTGGAAAGTGAATTCTAAAATCAAAGAGGCATCCCAACACTGCCAACAGTGCCATTTCATTTAGGCTGAATGATCTCTGACTTAGATGTCTTGGATAATCGTAATTGCATCAAGGAATTTTAAGATACATAGTGATTCTGCTAATGTTCAAAATGTCTTGGGCTTTATAGATTGAAAGCAGCAGTGTGCTGCACATAAAGCAGAATCATGTTAGCATGCTGGGAGTGGGAGAAGAATCTAAAGACAAAAAATTTAAGAAATGAATATTCATGTAGTTAAATTCCAGCTGTTTCATCCAGCTGGGTGATATTTTGTTTCAATACAACTGAAGATAAAGAGAGGACAAAACCTTCAAGTTCAGCGTATTTTGTGAGAACTGATCCACACCAATTGAGGCTGAGGGCAGTGGGCTGTATAGAGAAGGCTATTTTCTTACAACTCAGTCTGAATGGTAGTTTTTAAGTAGGAAAAATAGTGTAAAAGGGAACAGGGCAATCAGGCAGAACAGGCAACCTGGATTTTCAAAGAAAAAACAGGCTAGAAACGAAAAGCCTATGCTTTCAAAATCAGTTTTCTCTCTCAGGAAACAATTTAATAAGTGAAGTGTTCAYGTAGACTACATCGAAGGTCTGTGTCTTTTAAAAAGAAGGTGGTATCTGTCTGGCAAACTGGATCTTACTGACCTCAGGTTAACAAAAGCATGACAAAAATAACAACTTCCTCAGTCATTATTGCTTATACTGTATAATTTAAGCAGGAAGTGCAAATACTGCTTCTTCTATACAATCACACCAAAAGCAGGGTGGAACTGCTCACGTGATTATTGCACCATCACAATACAATTTTGCTTTGGTTGCATGTCAGCTGTTTTCAAGTTGTGGCACAGCTGTATGTCAGCTTTCACTTTGACTCTTTCCCCATAAAAATGAGACAAACAATAAATTCTTATATAGAGTTCTAATTGTATCCAGGTGTGATCCTTCAAAAATGATTCTCTCATTGAGTTTTAATGCAAATTCTCTATTAATTCCACCAGAAATATGCCACTCTTCTTTCCCCTTCAGCCAGCTCAACTCTGCCCAGTTGCTGCTAATTGGTGGAGTGTTGTCATTGTGATTGACACTACAGAAACATTTCCTATCCTTTTGCTTCCTATCCCTAATTGAGAAGTGCTGCACAGATGATTCAATCTAATGGCAATGTGAAATATCCCACCTGATACTCATTATAATGATTTCCATTTCTCTTTCTAATTACTAATGACTAATTTAGGTTAATCAGGTTAAAATGTTCCATACAGTATCTCTGTTTGAACAGATAGTTCTAGTGTGTTTTAGGGAGGAGAGGAAAAATAAAAGTAATGTTTAAGATATGAATGTTGTATAAAAATTTGTAATTATATTATTAGGCTGTATCATGAAGTGTATTCAAAATAGAAATAGTTATAKGGAATTTAAAAATTTGACAAAGACTTTGGTTTATAAATGTTAATAATATGTTAATATATATTTTTGATGGAGTATATGTTGCTTATGAAATTAATTTGATGTAGGAGTCTTGTAGATCTATTCTTTTGAGTTTGATCATGGGAAGAATATTTGGGAGAAGGATTGTGTGTACATATACATAAATATGTGGAAGAAGGTATATGGTGAGTTCAAGATGATTGAATAACAGGAATATAAAGAGGAACAGTGCTATTCCCCATTTTTTTAATGATATAAGTGAGAAAGGCAATTTTTTCCACTTTAAAGTGAAAATAAAAAAAGTTAACTGGATTTCATTGCAGATAGAGTGAGAATACTATGATTAGGATGGAGAGATGTAGATGTGTTTAACTTCAAAATATTAGATGTAGGAAAAGCAAGATGAAAACTCCTTTGAAATGATGTGATGCATTTTATGCAAAGTTAAACAAGTGTTACCAGAAATGATTTTTATAGGTGAGGTGATTGATGAAATGTGGTATTAAAAATACCATAAATTAAGAATTTGAGATCACATAGTATTGCTGACCACAAAGTAGAGATTACAGTACATCATTTGTCCCAGTGTTGTAAGGAAAAGGAATAAAAAAAAGCATAAATAATCTCCTTACATAAAATGATCAATTTAATTCTTTTTTTAGTCTTCCTTATATAATTAGTAAATAGAATCCTAGATCAAAATAACCAGATAGTTCAAGTGATACTTCTGCCCTAGGCCTATAGTGACTAGCTTTCTTTTTAACAGTTTTTAAAAGTTTTGAAGTTTGAATTATTAAATATGAATATGTTACTTTTTAAATGAACTATATATTTTTATTCTAATCCACTTTTTCATTCAATGGCTTGTAACTCAGAAATTGCAGAGGAAACCATTGCTGAATCTGTAAATAAGAAATGTGTGCCTCGTTGGAGTATATGCATTTTTCCTCATGCAAAAACATTGTTTGTTAGTGGTTAAATGCCATTTTGTAAAGTATTCAGCTGTCAGTTGGGAATTCTATAAATATTTTAATATCTAAACTTGCCCTCTTTGCATTTTTTGTTTGCAATTTGCTTGAGAAAACAGGGCCTCAGTATCCATACCACTTTGTTTTGCATTCTGATGGGATGGTTGACAGCTCCTACAAAGTGAAGTCAAAACATCATCTTAAGCCTTTATAACCTTTTGTACATTTAGAAGGTGACTTAAATTCTCAGTGCTCATCACACATGCCGCTTTGGAAGGGGATGAGAAAAAAGTGTTTAGACTTCTTACAGTTCAGCAACAGATCTCTAAAACTCAATTTCTCATGGATTTTTGTAAGTCTGTTAACATGTTTGAACTTTTATGGTCAGCGAATGTCTCTTTGCTGGAGGGAAGTAAGAGAAAAGTGGTAGGTTTTCTTATATCAAAGATGATAATTTAGAAAAGTMTCTCTGCTTAGAGATTGCATATTTTCTTCTCTAATTTTAAAATATTCATCCAAAGTAACTCAAGTCTAGTTTTCTTTTTGTTGTTGAAATTAGTCCAATAATTTTAGAAYGAATGAACTTACAGGTTATTTTCTTCTACAGTGAGATTCTTTGTATGTACAAGACCCAGGTATTACAGTCAGTCTCAAAACAAAGTTCACATTTACTCCATGGTGGTGTGGGCATAAGAGAAGAAAAARATATTATGGCATGGAGTATAGGCTTAGGAATAAAGGGCATGGATCTTTAGGAAATTATCTTAATTAATTCCACTACTCATAGAAAACTTATTTATATCTTATAAAAAGAATAGCCCCAAGTGTTGCTTATGTAGTTCAACAAGGAATGTGTTTTTGCTGATATACTTCATTTCTTTGGAGAATTAGCATGAACTCTACAGTCAGTAAAACTCTTTTGCTGAGACAGGCCTGACCTAAATAGGGATTGCTGYACTAGTATATCTATTTCATGGAATTCTGTCCTTGGGTAAACTGGAATAGAGTAACGTGAGTAACTGATCAGATTAAAATAATTAGTCCTCTTTTATCTATCTTATATGGAACATTTGTACACATGCTATTTTTTACGTGTAGTATTACTTTGATATAGATTATATGTTTTAATAGATTGGGCCAGGAGTTTAAAAAATTAATATATTTTTACAGAAGAAAATAAAAATATTGTAAAASATAATATAATGAAAATTTCACTACTACAACTTCATAGGTCCACAATGGAAAATTTCAAGCTGTAGAGCTCTCTCCTAGTATGTGCATGCAAGCTGTTCTTTTTAATTTCAGTTGCTGTCCTACTTTATGATAGTAAGTGATGCCCTCAGCTCCTTTTGGTGAATATTTCCTGTCAAAATAGGATCCATCAAAAAAATGTGCTTGTTACCTTCTGGCTAAATTGTGACAGTGCACCATGTGACGTTTGTTACTGTGGTGTATTAWATAGGACCTCATTTTTGTTCCACATATTTTTTAATCTGACTATCCATTATTGACATGGAAGTTAAAAAGTTTAAATATTTGAAATTTTCTTTGGCATGTTCAGTATTTGATTATTTCAGAGTCTTACTTCTCTCTGGAAAGTTTGATTTCCTCACTCCTTCCCCACAGCACACTCATGTCTAAATAAGTTTTTTAGAAATTTCATATGTATCTTTTGATCTTTATTTTATCTTTTGTCATACCAAAGTTTGGTACAGAATGTCTGTTTTTATGCTATCTCCTTACTTTCTCACTCTCTTGGAATGCAATACCAAGAATGCAATCCCAGTGTTAGAAAGGTATACCAAGTGGTGCATACATAAAACGTGATGTAGAACTTCTCTTTCCTCACTTCCTAACCAAATKCACTCAAATCTCATCTCAAATAGTTTGATCAAAGATGTTTATTTGATAAATCAATGATATTGTGCATTGTCATGTCTTTCATATGAAATGGTATTCTCTGCTCCACTTTCTTATTCCAAATAGCAACAAAGTATAATGTAAAAATGAAGAAATATTTGGTACTTAGCTGCAGCACAAAAGTATATGATAGAATTCTTCTTAGTGAATTTTTACTTTGTACTTGCACACTATTGCATACTTGCAGGGATGAAGTCATTGAAGATTGTTTGGCTATACTGAAATGGATGTATAGAAATCCTCCTGATATTTCTTTCAAATTGTGATTACAGTCATCATAGGGAAAGTAATTAAATGTACCTTTTGCATATTTTTATATCTTTCTATTTCTTTTTTAGCCYTAAAGTTTTACCTAGTATATCTAAGTGGTTCCTTTTTTTTATAAAATTTCATCTTAAGATTCAAGAGAATTAAAAATATATTTGAAAAGAAAATTGAGKTTTTTTTCTCAGTCAAGAATAAAGCTCATATTTGTAGTATATCAGATCGGAGAGGTATATTGATTGGAATTCTGGATATTTGTGTACATTTGCACAAGAATATTAGGAGGAAAATGCTTCTGGAATGCTGAAGTAACAGCCATACATTCAAAACTCAAGGGCCTTATTTTCATTGGCCTGTGTGTCTTAAACTCCTTTAAAAGCCGACCCTAAGCATCAGCAAAAGATTACCTTTATCATGGCCTTTGCTTTCCAATCTCCTCAACCTCTCTTTCTCTGGGAGTATTGGTAATATGGTATACAAMATGCTATTTTTCTCTCTGAAAAGTTCACTTTCCTTTGAGAGGCGATGACTCATTTCTTTGTTTCTTTCATCTGCTGGCAACCAGCATCCCTTTCTGTTTCTTTAAAGAGTTGTTTCCAGCTTTTATCCTGCATGAAAAAGAACACCTACCTCATTCCCTTATTTTCTAATCTAGGGGCTCTTCCCTGCTTCCTGCCTGCGCCCCGCTCCGTCACTGACCTTGTTCATTACTCAGTCTCTGTTGGCTTTTCCTAATCACTCTGAAAATCACTGTTATCATTCTTTGCTTGTGCAAGAGACTAAAGTTACGGCTTTGCTCTCCAGCAAATACTCTACCAAAACATGGATTTCCTTAGCAATATTCTTGACAAAATGCTCAACTTGTTTTTAATGTCTTTTTTTTTTCTCAGCACAATCTAAAAACCTTTGTTATTATTATCAATGAGTCAGAATTGTAGGAAGGAATAATCAGCCTAGAGAAACAAATGAAACTTTGCTTTATTCATATAAGTAAATTATCCTCTATRTTTAAACTGTTTTGTCCACTGTCTTGACACTGCAACTATTTTTGTTAGTGCTTTTTATCAAGCATTGTATTAAATTTCCTGATACTTTTTTTCCTGAGGTATGCATTCTCTTGTTTCTATCTGAGCTACAGAGTCTTATACTAAATCAGAAATAGGACTTAYACATGTAAGTGCCGCCCATCTGCCAGTGTTACTTATATCCAAAATATCCCTCTCCCAAATCTACTCAGCAGCAGTTARCCCTGGAGGCTCCTAAATTCAGGTGCTTAGAATGTACCTCTGAAGCATGACCAGAACATCCCAGATTCTAGCAGCAGGCAGTAGCTGATGTTGGCATTTATAAATTGTTTATCTCTGGTAAGTCTTCTTGGAGGACAGCTACAATCATCTCCAGTTCATGTCTGGACCTTAGTGTTACATTGGTAAAATCTTTCATCAAAATGTAAGAAAKCCAGATTTAGCAATGTTTCGTCATGAAGGAATACATAATACATCTGCCATATGCTTTTAACATATTTTAAGAAGGGCTATTTTCAATTCTTAGTTKGACTGAAGCTATATTTCTCTAGGAGTAATTATATATTCACTTAAGGCCTTATAAAGAGAGTGCAAGCTTGATTTCATGGTTTAACCAGATGTCTGGGAGGGGTTTATAGTCTACTGTCACAGGGTGAGTTATGAGATTTTAAAAAACACGTAAATTGCATTTTAGGAAAGTGAACTTTGAAAGGCAAAAAGAGGTGGACTACAGTTCTGGTTTCAAATAGTGTCTCTAGTTTGTCAATTTTTTTATTTTCATTTTTACCTGTTCCTGTTGTCACAATTATTCCACTTAGTGTCCTCCATGATAATCAGCCTTTGCCGAGCTGAGGTCTCAGTTACTTATAGAAAGTGGAAAATAAAACAAACTTACTAATCTCCTTTAACAATGCCTTAAAGTATACACTAATTTTTAAAAGTGAACCAGTCACAGTATCCAACTTGTTCAATATTATAAATCTAGGCAGTAGCGTGAAAGTTCATTATGTCTAAATAGTGGAGATTACTTTTTTTTTTTTTTTTTTTGCTTAAGTACAGCTTCATTTATGATCATTTCAATTTCCAAGCCTCTCCCTGATATACTGTGTACATCATCTTCTTGGGATGCTTAATAAATTAATGGATTTCTAATACGGGTATAGCCTGGTGGCCACAAAACACTATTTGTACCACTTCCCAACCAATATGCTTTTTTCCTACGATGGACAGATTTTTAAAAGGAATGAAACCTGCTTAGAGAGATCTTACTTGAAAATAGAGGAAAAAGAAAGAGAAGACAGTTCCACAGTGGTTTCTTTCTATTGGTAGACTGATACGCATTGAACTRTRATTATAGAAATTGATTTCTCATGTTTTGATTGAAAAAAAAGTATTTGAAARCTATTCTAATTATGAAGCTAACTATTTTTCTAAWACTTTTTTTTCTTTTTTGAGAGAGCTGAGAGTTTCTGATAAGTACATATTTTTAAAGAATAAAAAATTAAGGGTATTGCTTAAGAATAGGCTAGGCATTAATTTGTGCACAAAGGAAAGCATTTTTATTCTTGCTCAGAATTTGCATCTAATGCTTATTTTTTAAAAAAGATAGWACCAAATCTTTCCAGGTATATCAATTAAAACAGTATGTGGCATTAATATTGTCTGAAGCAACAGAAGGATTGGATTCTTTACAGCATAAGGATGATTGTCTATTTAGAAAGAATATACATATTTGTTTACAAAAAAAGTCAAATTAAAGCAAATAGGCTTCATGTTAAAATAATGTCATTGAAAAGAATTTATATAAACATAAAGGGCAAGAAAAAGAGGAGAAATTACAAAAATGAAGATGCAAATCTTCATTTGCATCTAAACATTTTGCATTTTGAAACATTTATATTTGCATGCAAATTGAATATTCAATTAAAAAGTCTTAAGAAAATGAAAGTATGAGCTRTATTGGACATTAAGAGAAAATCTTGAAAGCTGAAACACATCTTTTTTTTTCTCTGCTATTCCCATTGGCATATATGCTGTGATCTTAACTGTTCTTCTGTTAAAGAAGTTTGAAAGAGTTTAGTTTTGCTTTGAGAAGACCACATAGTGCATTGCATCACAATATTATTACAAGATAGATATTTGAATTAATAATTATGTACATATTCTTCTTGATATAATAACCAGAAAGATGAAAAGAGGAAAATCTATTTGGAGATCATGGTCAGTTAAAATAAAAATTACTTTTGAAAAGAGGTGAAAAACATGAAAAAATGCTGCATAAATAGTAATTACATTTAATTTTAAATTCATTTGCAAAATTATAACAGATAAATTACTTTGCCCCTGGAAATTGCAGAATGAGAGTTGTTATGCAGGGGAATGCCTGTATTACCATATTGAAACAATCAGAGTGATATGGCACTCTGCCTACTTTTATCTGTCTATCATTAAAATTTATATCTATTGACTAAACCATTGTTCATGAAAAATAGTCCTATTTTTGCATAAAGAGGTAATTTCTTATTGCAAACTGTGATTCTTTTAATGATATTACTAGGGTGTTTCTCTGTTAAATCTATTGGAAATTCTTGCTGACAAGTATTGGAAAATGCTTGAATATGAAAATGAATAAATCCTCCCAGAAAGAAAAAGAAGGTTTCCACACATTTATATCTATTTGTCTATAGTTTTATGTAAGACATGCATGTCTTATGTAAGACAGTTTTATCAAGSGCATACATATCAAGGCAAAAACAAACTTCCAATTCCATTTTTAGGATTAATGAGCTACCAAATGGCCCAGAATTGTCAATGATTTACTGTTTCTTAGCATGTGATTTAATTGTTGCAGAAACATTGTGGATTTCTCAATATGACCATTACTTTTATATAACTCCCACTCTTTTATCTCATGGCTTTAATTTCTTTTTGACTGCCCCTTTGCAGCCTCAAGTACAACTGCATTAAAAAGAAATATGATTGGGATGTTAAGTGAATAAAAGAAGCAATCAAAAAAAATTGAGGGATCTTTGAGCAAGATTTCAAATGTTCAATATTGATGTTATATTGAAACACATTAGTATTCCAAAGAGAACTAGGCTGTTCTTGTCACTGGGTTTGTAAGAGTTACCACCTGATGTCAGCAGTCTTGCAGCTCATTTAGTGCAGTGTATGGAGCACTGACTTTGCCTGATAGCATCCGCAGAAGTGCTTGTGTCTCATTTTACAGAACTTCGGTAATTTCAGTAGATTTATGAAATAACAAAGGGATGCTCCTATTAAATGCTAAGAAAAGCAAATTCCAAAAGCAAAAAGGAAATGTCCCGAAGCTTTSTCTAGCAAATTTGATGTATGGAGCTGACAAGGAAGAGCAGAACAAGAAACCGGCAARGAGATCTAATCAATAAATGGTATTAAAAACACCTGTGGCATTATTACTTCAACACCTAAATATAGTTTCTTCTCTTGGTATTATATTTCCTTTAATAAGAAGCCTGAAAATAATAGTTCTCTATTAAGACATTCCATATCTGGGTATATACTCTAAGATTCCTATGAACAGCTTTGCACTTCTGTGTGGAACTCTGACTCCAAAAAAATATATTTTTTTTACACAGATAATAATGCTAGTTGTTAATGTTGCTGGAATATAAGTGTATAACAAAATATTTTTGTACTGAAAAATATGCAATAAGGGATTGCATGTTAAAATATGCAATGAACCACACTTATGTGTTGAATATTACCTTAGAGAATTGAAGGAAGAGTTATCTGGTTTTTAAGCATATGGAGATGCGTGCTTTCAAATTCAATTAATTACTTTCTAGTTCTTTCACTTTTGAAATTCCCCAGATATTAATTATCCTTTTTATATTTTCATGCTTATTGTAATCATTGTAATTATTACTTGTGTTTGTATATAATTTTAAATAATTGCTACTTAGTAATTACTGAAATATCCCGTTGTCAGTTTATTGCTTTCATTCTGTAAAGAATAATTTTTGAGATCCCACAAGCTTTAGTTTACTAAGTAGAACATTAGTTGTAAATATCCTTGTTTTAACTTGGACTCATCTTCTGCGTTACTAAATCAGTCTTTTCTGCATAAAATAGTAATMATGCAGAATAAATGGATTTTTCCACAGTCATGGCAAGAGAATGTGTTGTGTCTTTCTGTARCACTCCAGCAGCAGTAGTGTAGAATACAGCATGAACTTTAATATTTTCTAACCATTTTCCTGGGTGTCATTTATTTTGAAAACTAAACATCTTTCAACAAAATCTCCATTGAATATCCTTACCTCTTCTATCTTAGTATGTATTTGGAAGCTATTTCCTAGACATTTCTAACAATGTAATTTGTCCCTAGAGTCTACTTCTTATGCCTGGTATTAAGTGAGATTGGTGGAAGTTACACAAGCCATTGCCTTTGTGGAACTCAGTACAAAGATGCCTCCATCCACATCTACCCTGTCTTCACTGCATTTAGAAGTTGAACGCTTCTGTCGCTGCCTCTCAAAATCTTTTTGTCCTGGAGATTATATTCTATAAGCAATGACAATTAAAAAAGCAAGCTCCTCCATCTGCCCTATGTTTCTTGAATGCCCATCACCTCTGTTATGTCAGGGATTGTAATTCTCSGTAACCAGCTAAAAATGTGCCATACTTTTTTTCAACAAGAATTCAATTTTGTTAGTTTTATGTATTTATGGTAATTAATTCAGGAAGATACTGAGGGCAGAAGAGATTGTGAACCCTTTAGGGAACCTGCTTTGCTTATATTTTTATGATTTACTCTGCAGCTCCAAAACCTGAATGCTATTAGGGTATATAAAGGTACATAAAGAAAGACTGTAATTATAATTTTTAATACTTTCATTGGTATCTACGTGTTCTCAGTTATATACTGTTGCACTCCAGATTCCTTTCTTATATAAAAACAAAAGAAAAGTAAGCAATAAAGTGTATTTGTAAACTTTTTTCTAATTTGTAGTAAATATTTGTATTTCCATGATTATCAGTAACTTACAGTAAGAAAACAAAGCAATAGGAAGAAACATTGAAAATTGTTTATATGAATTCATGCATAACCAAGTACTGAAGTTTAAATGCCTTTAAATATAAACAGTTTTATTTCTCTTGAGTAATATTTCTCAGATTAATTTAAAATAGAATTGAAGATTTTGAAGATTATTTCTGAATGACAGCTAGTGAGAAAAGCAAATTCTAAGGTGGAATTTTGAGTAAGGACTAGACATTATATAGAAATTTTAAAGGTTGCTTTAATACTGATATCAAATATTATGTGACTAGATATATACTTGCCTTTAAAGTTGTCCATTTATTGTTCATTCATACTTATTCTACACTCATTTTCTTCCAAATCATGCCAACTTAACTTCCAAGTTAAAAGTTTGCAGACTAAGAACATTTGATTCATCTAATTTTTCTTAACTACATTCTTTTTTTCAAGCTACTACCATTAATTCAACATTCTCTCCACTTCTTTCAAAACAATTGAATTAATAATGAATAGAGGCCAGCCTATAGATGGACATAGGTTGGATCTGAACACACTGTTTGACCATCATTCTTGAAYGGTCCAGGGTTTTAGAACAACAGTTCAGATGCTGTTGCCTACACTTATGGCATATGATGTTGGTACTTTAAAGAATCTGTGACTGACATCTAGCTAGTGTAAATCATGATGTTCTGGCATTTAGGAAAAGTAGCAGATTATCTTCCAGGAGACAAGAACTGCCAGAGCACACCCTAGGGTAGCATCAACACCRTCTGGTGCATTTGTTCTCATGGCATTTTTCCTTTACCATCTTCTGCCAGTGAAGAAGTGAAGTGTACGTRGAATGACAAAACTCAGTTTTATGGGGATTATAGAACCTTGGGTAGCACAGTGTCATAGAAGTCACAGATGTCTTTCACGTTGATTTCTCAGACAAGCAGTAGTTCTGTTGCAGCTGCAGATTGTAGGATTCATGTCAAGTGACATGGAGAGTTTTTGAAGGCAGGGAGGAGTCATTATTGTTACATTTCTCGATCAGTCCTGGGAACTTTGCAAAGTATTGCTTTTCCAGAACCTACAAAATGGTGAAAGGCAGCTATCTTCTTTTTGTGCTTTATCTCAGCTGTTGAGCAGTACATATTGCTCATTACTTTCAACCTTTAAATAAAATCACCACTCAGTAAAAAAAAAAGTAATATTTAAACTAATGATTGTGTTTTGCTTTTTTTTCCCCACATCTGTTGTGCATTATAATAAYTAGAAAAATAAAGATCCAGATCTGTAAAGCTGTTGCCAAGAAAAAACTATAAAATTTTACTTCCCTTTTCTGCCTTTGTATCTATATACTTTAGTCTCAGTCTCAAGTTCTCAAGTGCTCTCTCTCATTATATCTGCTCTTAGTTTCATTCTCAATCATTGCTTTATTCCATCACCCCTGCAGTGCCACTTGCCTTGCAGACATAGGATCTAAGGGTTTGTGTCGTTCATATTACTGTCTCCCCGCTCTTACATCAGTGTGTTCCAGATGACTGTCTCATCCGTCTTAGATTCATCAGGCCCTCAAGAAAGGGTTTCATCAACATTTAAAGAAGAGTATAAGGCTTCTACTTTCTCTGTCCCTCACCCTCTTCACAACAGTCAGGATCTGGGGAGAAAGAGAGAGGAAAATAGTAGAAAGAAAAAAAAGCAAAAAAGCAAAAAAAACCCCATGAAAAGCGACTTCAATAAAATGAACACTATTGAATTCTTCATGTTAAAATAGTAGTGAGGCTATTCTTTCTTCTTTTCTGACCTATTAACATTCCAATGAAATAAACTCAGGAGCACCACAGTTGCTTTTGACCTATATTTGATTTGTTGGCAGCAGTCAAATACTTAAGTAACTCAGATGAATGAAAGATTTTTTTTTCTCCATCAGGAATGTATTGTGAAGTCTAAAATAAAAATATGCATCTTGGCAATTCCAGTAGTTCTATATCACAACAAGTAAAGAGACTATTTCTATAGCAATCTTTTTTTTTTTTTTTTTTGTAGTACCCTTTCTTTCTTATTTTTTTCTTTTCTCTCTGTTTTCTCTTACTCTTCCCTTTCCCTTCCTCCTCTCCCCTCTCTTCCTCATCCTGGAAAAGAACAGTCATTTGATTAGGCTTTCCAGACTGAACATTTAATGCTTTTAATAAAACCATTGAACCCAAGGGTTGTAAAAACACATTCAATAACTCTAAGGATGAGATAAATTTTCACTTGCTGAAGTCTTTAAAATCAATGTAGAGTATATTTGTAAAAGATACAAAGGAGATTTTTATTACTGTTCTTGATGCTTGATGCAGGAAGTGTTATGATGAAGTTCGGTCTTCAAATGATGTGTTGTTGTAATTTTCATGCCCTTAAAAAGCTGTGAAGATCTTCAAGTCCGTCTTAGCTTCATCCTACCTGATTATGTCAGACTATTTTTCTCCATTTTCATGTTAAGATGTTGACCTATATATGACATCTTTTAGTTAATCTTCTGACCGCATATAAAAATATCAGTTATTATATCATATCATCTTTTTCTTCTTCTTTTTCTTTCTGTCTTTTTCTTCTTCTTTTTCTTTCTTTCTTTTTCTTTTTCTTTTTCTTTTTCTTTTTCTTTTTCTTTTTCTTTTTCTTTTTCTTTTTCTTTTTCTTTTTCTTTTTCTTTTTCTTTTTCT
>PTEX01000554.1:0-39958 GCA_003342815.1 Eudromia elegans | reverse complement strand
TTTTCTCGTATTTTATTTTTAAATGTTCTCTATTCAGACATTATAGTGTTTATTGGACTTACTGATTTCGGAGAGATAAGCCTTTTTTTTGAAACAAGTATGCTTGCTGTAGCATACACCCATGACTTACGTGAGGGGTCCAAAAAAATCTATTGTCTCTACTAGTATATTCTGACAGGATTGCCTTTCTTATTTTTTGAAAGAGCAAAAACCTAATCTATAAATCTAGTAGAGAAGATAAAAGTTCCACTGTATGCATCTATATTGACACATGCCTTTGCTTGCTTCCTATTCCCTTTATTTTCCTATTCTGGATTTAAATTATGAAGAACTATTACATTTCTGTACGAGCTGTTAAATCAGTTCCTTTTCAAAAAATATTTTACATTTTATTTGACTTTTAAGAACTAACCTTTTTTTTTTTTTTCTTTTTTTCTTCGAGTTAAAACATATGTGATGAAAATTCTCACTGGGAGTAGTAAATCTCATCTTTCTTCAATCTGTCTGTCTTTTTAAAAAGCTCTTTAAAAAGCTTTTCTTGTGCATCCATTATCCTTTTTTTCATATCCTCAGCTGAAGTGGAGGGGAAGTCGAGGGATTCTTATCTTGATTCAGATTGTCCTGTTTTCTAATTTTTCTGAAATTTCCTTTTACATTTTCTTTTTTCTTTTCAAGCTTGTTTATAAATGTTCACATATAAGAAAAAATTGCCAAACTCAGTTTTATGATCTTTTTCCTTTATTATCTCTTCCTTTTAGAAGTAGCAGGATACACAATTCACATTTTATGCAGTACTTATTATTTTTTTAACAGGAAGGAAAAACTATATAAAACATCTCATATCTTGTCTTCCCAAAGTTAAAGTGTTATCCCTAAAAGGAAATCCCATGGATTAAGTACTCATAATATTTGCATGGAATCAGTTATTTATAATGCAGTCTCATCACTTTTATCAATTCTTCTGGTGTGTATATTTCTAAATAATGTATCCTACAATGTTTTCTCACAGGTTCATGGAAATAAATACAACTCATTTTAGCCAGTACTGTTTTAACACCTTCTTTTTCCCACTATCTTGGGAATTCCTAAATGGTTTAGTAGCTCATTCTTCAGCTTGAGTTTCATAGGCAAACTTTTCTGATTCCACCATGAATTCCAACAAGAAAGAATTAAGTGTAAAATATATTGGCATTCTCTCTGCAAAATCAGACGAAAGAGTTTTGTAACTGGATATAATGCTCACAGGGACTTGAAATGTGCCTAACTGTTTAACAATCAAAATAAATTTCCTGCTGATGGCTTGCAAAGGATAGTAATAGAGAAAAGTTTCTATTCTGATGTAAAAATAAATCCATTTGTGTTTATTTTGCAACCAACCTGCCCCTCTGCAGTTGTATTATCACTTTTCTATTCTTCCTTTGCTAGTCAGGTTTCATTTGCACATCATTTGTGAAGTCCAGTTATATGAAGAAATTTCTAAAGGTTAATAATCCAGTTTCTGGAAGCAAAATAGTTCACCAAAAGTGGGAGCATCAGGCTGGAACCACTTGGTTGCTTCGAGAGGGAGCTGAACAGGCTGGACAATTGGGTGGTGGGAAATCTTATGAAGTTTAACAAAGGCAAGTGCAGGGTGCTGCACCTGGGCAGGAATCGCCTCAGACACCTGTACAGGCTGGGGACCAACCTCCTGGAGAGCAGCCCTGCAAAGAGGGACCTGGGCATCATGGTGGATGACAAGATGACCATGAGGCAGCAGTGTGCCAAGAAGGCAAATGGGATCCTCGGGTGCATTAGGAAGAGCATTTCCAGCAGATCAAGGGAGGTGATCATCCTCCTCTACACAGCCCTGGTGAGGCCGCACCTCGAGTACTGTGAGCAGTTCTGGGCTCTCCAATGCAAGAGAGATGTGGAGCTGCTAGAGAGAGTCCAGCGCAGGGCTACAAGAGTGATCAGAGGCCTGGAATATCTGCCCTATGAAGAATCTGTGATTCTGTGATTCTATGAAATAACTGCCAAAATAGATGAATTTTTAACTACTTTTCATTTGATTCCCCAATATTTGATCAAAAGGTAGGTGAGATATGTGAAATTCATTAACAATTTCAGGAAGAAAGAGCATGGGAGAAGGAACTTAAGAAGGATTCTCCTAAGATTTCCCTACATTATAGTGGATTTATAAAAGCTRCATTATTGTGACTTTTTCAGTACAGTTTATACTTCCAAATAATTTTATCCTACTTCTATTAGAACTTTAGGCTTAAACTCTTGCACTGTCTTCAGTAGTATATAAAAACAAAACAAAAACAAGATGTAAATGTCATGTCACCATTTTATCTCAAGGCCATCTGTTACATCATTTCTCTGAACTGTTTCTTACTGTACTTTCACTCAAAGCAGTGTAACAGATGGTGTATTAAACATCTCATAAAGTACTCCTAGTCTTCCTTGGTTTATAGGAATTATTAAACATTCTTTCCATAGATCATTGTTAACTATGTATTCTGTAGGAAAAAAAAAGGCAATAAAATAGAATGAGTAGTCTTAAAAATTAATAATATGCATCCTGATGTCTTCACTTACTTTATAGAGCCTCTAAATAAAAGTTACCCTAAAAGAAAACAGTACTAGAGTATGGAATGACTAAAGAGACCATTGAAGTTTTAGAATTTTTGCTAATAAAGAAAAATATTTTTAAACTCATTTTCAGTTTACCCTGTGTAAAGAAGATTACTACTTAATAAACAAACACGACTGTGTCGTGAAATTTAGCTGTAGGTATGTCTTTATGTGTCCTGTTATTTTTGTATAATTAGACCTGAAAAATAACATACTGCCATGGATAGAGGCTGAAGGAAGGAACTATAAAAGGCAATATGGAATATTGATTGTAAATTCTCCTTGAGCCTTTGTCCTCTGATATTTAATGGGGAAGTTATTCTGTAGCATGTGTTATGCAGATGGAGGGAAAGAAAAAAATAAGCCATAGAGAGATTCAGARGTGCAAAATTCATCCCTGGTCTTGCCCCTCACATTCTGGAGGAACCCATATTTCTAAATCCACTCTGAGCCCCAGAAGACAAGCTGGCTGAGATCAGTGGCTGAAGGCTGGTATTATCAATATTGCAGAAGGATTTCTGTTGACCCAAGCCAGAAGTAGAAATAATATTGTATGTCAGTTCTGTATAGGCAAATCTGCATCAGTTTAAAGTTTGAATGAATGCTTTTGCTTGATTATGCCATATAATTGTGCATGCATAATATGCAGAGTTATAAATGAGTTTACCATTTATAGTGCTGAATAACAAATAAATAAAATACCTGTAAACAGTGACTGAACTAAGTGAGGGTATTAGCTTCTAAACCAAGAAGCTTGTTTGTTGTACTATTTGGTCTTTTTTAAGCCTGTTTTTCTTCAATGTGAGGCTACTGGGACACCAATCAAACAAGTGTGACAAAGTTAGATTTTTTAAATTGATATTTTTAGGATCTTGTTGCTAGAGAAGCATTTAGAATATGTAATATTATGGAGAAGGTTTTATACATGTTTGTGGACACAAAATCAAATCCTATTTGATAATTCCAGTGATGAGATTGAACACTGTAATAATTTATATAAAAGAGTTGTGCACAACCTCATTTGGATTAACGTACTGTATTCTGAGCATTAGAAATAGATGAGTTCGGAAAAAAATGTCCAGAGGGCAAGGAACACAGTAATCAGGCTCTGAAAGTTAATGTGTTGGCTGTTTTTTAACATGTAAGAGTGTGTTTTAAGGTTGKKKTTTTTTTAAAAAARGCTAATATATAAAAATGAATTTTTAAAGATGTCAAAATAAATAGTAAACTATCTGTTAGCTTCCAGGAGATGATCTGTGAATAAAAAGATATATATATTTACTGAAGGATTAAAAGAATGTCTCCATTTTTTGTGTGTGTAAACATTGCTCTTAGGTGCCAAAGTTTCTAATAAATTACTCCTTTTGGTGCCAGTGACCTAAACTCCACTAAAGACACATGGAGAGAGCATAATTAATGTGTGACAGACAGGATCTCTATCAAGTATGTATTGCTTTGCATCCTTAGATCGAACAAGATGAGGAATAGCATACTGGCTATAGGAGGAAGCTGAACTGAAAGAGTTCAACTAAATTTAAGGGGAATTTTGCTGTTAATTTGAGCAGATCCATGATTTTCTCTACTCTTCCCATTTGTGAAACAGGAATAGAAAATCAAACTGAAGTTGTCATATGGATAGAGGAATCTTCCTTTAAATAAACATTTTCACATTTTCCTGATAGTAGCTTCTTCCATCATATTCTCCCCTTGATCCTACAGTATGTGTTAGACCAACTAACAAACTAGTCTACTTGAATTTTGACTTACTGAGCCAAATAATAAGTGCTTAATATGATTTCTCCCACTCCTTCAATGAGTAGTTTTATGAAAATTATTCAAGCAGAAACTGAGAAAATTATAAGGTCAGTGGAGCCAGGAAAAATGTTAATTTCAACTACAGGAGTTTAAACTTGTAATAGACTTTGGTGATTATTCATATTTGTCCCCATGTTTTCCTTTAGGAAAACAATTTTATCTAGTAATAAAATTAATATGTAGGATGTTGCCAGCAGAATTTCTTCCATTTTCTTTCAAAAAGAGACATGTAAACATGAAAATTGAGTCCCATACATGAAAATTGCTTAATTGTACCAAAATGCATCATTTACTCCTGAAAACACTGAAACTTATCTGCTTATAAAATTTGTCATAATAAAGACAGTTTTCCTCATACTTAAAGAGCATTTGACTAAAATATACCTTTCACTTGTTTCTTTTGTTCTGTCCTCATGATATATCTTTCTTTTGCTACTCTTGTCATTCTGCTGCTAATTCTATTTTGCAATATCCTATTTTAGACACGATTAAAGCTGTGATTCTTACACAGACAGAATTCCTATAGTGTACTTTTGAAGACTAATTGTATACCTATATAATCTTGTTATTTTGAAATCTATTTCAGCACCGCATTAAAGGATGTGTAATCAAATCACCTGAATATAACAGGTTCTGTTAAAATAAACAAAAATGCTTAGGGGTAATTTCTGTTGTGTTTTAAAGCCAGGTCATCTAAATGAACTTGCTTTAAATTAGCTTTGGTAAGAACTAAATTAGGAGTGAGATTCCTGCATGCTTTATTACCTCTCTGAAGTACTACAGGAAATGCTTATATTTATAAATATGTTTATAATAGCAACATATAAAAGCTGCTGTTATGCAGAAATCTTGAATTTCTGGGTTTTATCACCACCACATAATTCTTTTTTTGTAAACTTATGACAAGGTGTTGTAAACCTTCACTTCATAAGTGATAAAGCATACTATGCTAATTGATCTCAAATGTTCAACTTAACCAGACTACACTGTGTGCTTGCAGAGGATACTGAAATAAATTATATTTAAGAAAAAAAAAGAACATAGTCTATAGTTTACCTATGTGTATTGTTTGTAGACAATAAGAAGCTGCTTCATAATCTTAAATTTTAGAATAGCTTTTGTTCACTGATAGAAATTCTGCTTTTCTGTGAAGATTTCATGACTTCTAATGTATACTCCCAGTTCTGAAAATCCTTCTCCAAGGCCACTCTGTTGTCTCATCTGAGTGTTCGYTGAACCTAAAATGAGCACTGAATAAAAGAGACATTTGTGAAYGATCATTTTCAGTCTGAAAGATAAAAGACAACATGAAGATAGCATGTATCCATAACATATTCAAGAAACATTCCTACTCAGGATAGTGTTGCAGTGTGTCCTTAAAACAATTTAATCACATGCTAAAATCTTCTTTAAAAGATCCAGATTAAACATGCTCCTCTCTGAAGTTTGAAGCAAGACTATATCAGTACACTTAGGTAGTGGGGTTGAATTAATTTGAGCTCATGTTTTTCTGCATATTGTTGTAACTGCTGCTTTGTAATGGAAGTCTCATTTGATTTAGCCACAAGGATCAAAATACAGAACTAAGACTATATAGAATATCTTTTTTTTTTTCCTAATTTTTTTTTGTGCATAGAGATGCTTACCAACAAAACTATATAGCAGCTCAGTTTGAAAGGCTGATTTATAGCACTGAAACTTGTAAATGGAAACAACTAGCCCCAGGGCAATGAGTAAGAGGGAAACAAAATGCAATTCCTATGAGAACAGAGAGCTATGTGATGGCATTTGTTTTCCATCCTGCAATATTTTCATTTCCATTTTTTAATATTTACAAGTATATGTAACTAGGCATAGATTTCTCATGACTTTGGATTGCTGATGTCTACCATGTCAATGGAAATCTCACATGAGACTTTACACATTCTAAAAATGCATTTTCTCAGATGCTTTTTTGTAATTATTTGCATTTATTTATGCASAACAGAAAGCCATCTTAAAAATTCATGTTAAAATGTCTATCAGATGGATACAACCCATGGCTCATGAAGTACCTAGACTGATGATTCTCCAAAGCTGGACAGGCACATTGAGGGGAATTTCTCACCCTCTCTGTTTAGTATTTCCATAAACAATTGTCTAGCAGCTGTAAATGAGATACTGGATTAGACAGTGTGACACAATATGTCCATTTTTACATTCCAAAGTCGCAGGAGAATCAAATCCTCAGCTCATAGCTTCTAATTTGATTAAGAACCTAGAGTTCAGAATCAAGCAAGAGCAACAGTAGGTTTTAGCTTCAGACTGCTCAGACTGGGCTTCTGTGTAACTCAAGGAATATTTTAATTTTCATCCAGCTGCTTGTGAGTATTAGGTGAAAAAGTGAGAAGGGCTTGGTGTTTTACCAATGCTCAAAGAAAAAATGAATAGACTATTTGAAGCAGCTGTGTGGGTGTGCCTACATCAAAAATGTACTTCCAAAGCTTTGGTTTGCATCACAAGATAGTGTGGAAGTGTGCAAATTGCATTTCTTTCATCTGAAACTGAACTGAAAGCTACAGTCCTGCTCCTAGTGGTTTAGCCTGTTAGTTTTGGACTAGTCCTTGGTGAAACCCTTTGAAGTGCCTATTATGTGGACATCAGATTCCCAGCACCATCTACTTCACCTTAGAGAAGTGCTCTTGGCCAATATTTGCCCATTTAGAGAGAGCAATATAACAGCCAGATTTCTCCTTGTACTAAAAAATGCCTCACTCTACCATGATAATATATCTAAGATTGACCCAAATGTAAGATTTTGCATCTAGAAAGTCTTTAGTTGTTACACATTCAGGATTTTTTGTCCTTCTAGTTATTTCATACAAGAAAAACCTGGTCTGTATTGAAATACTGGCACAAGAACGCAGAGGCATATGCTTTAGCTGATTGTATTGGTTTCACGTTAGAAGAGAAATTGTATTTGTTAGATTGGTTTAAAGCACATGTTCTAGTTCAGCAGCAGTCAAAAACAAAAATAAAAACAAACAAATGAACATGCCAAAAACCCACAAAGAAGCTACAAACCTGGTATGATCAGCAATTTTGGACAGTAACTGTCAGGACAAGGGAATGAATATTTAAGATGCAAATCTCTTTTCCCCAAAAAACTAGCCAATATTGAAAATAAATAAAAATTGTCAAAAAAAAGGAGTAAAATTATATAGTTTAAATAGTCACACTATTATTATGCTTTGTTTTCCATTTTCCCTGCTTCCCTGTAGGTATATGCACTTCAAAGAAATGTACTTAACCATAGCTGAAGTGCTTCAGTTTTGAAGGGCTGAATTAATCTTCCTGCTACTTTGCTGGTCGTCCAAGCTTTCAAGAAAAACTGGGAAAAAAATTGTTCGATGTCTATCATAAAATAAGAGCATAAACTCAAAATATAATCTATGCTAGTCTATGATGTATGATTCAGAGCAAAGAGAAAGAGTAGAGGTTGATTCTGGCCTTCGTAGCTAAAAGCCAACTGCAGATTAAAGATCTATTTTAAGCTACTGTTTCATATTGCTCTAAAACTGTGAGTATTTCTTTCCTACAGAAAATTAAAATATCTGCTTGAAATCTTTCTGCTGAAAGCAGAGGAGGTCTTGGGTTCATTTGTTGGAAAATGACTTTTGAAAAGCAGAAGGAGAAATTAATATCTTAAATATTTTAAATATTTGATATTTGTTTTGTCTTGGGTCATATAAGACTGTACTTTGTCACCTAGTTCAATTTCACATAAGATAGAAAACTGCATAATAAAACCACACGCTTCCTGGATCTAGTACTTAATGAAAGATAACGTTCAATGACAGGTGAGACAGTCCGCACAGTCAGTTGCACCTTGGACTCCCAAAAAGGACTGTGACMTAATCACAGATCGTATTAGGAAGATGTCATGAAAAAAAGAGATCTCCTTAGTTCACACTTAGCAGAATGGTACAGACAGAATGACAGACTKCTTTTCATCCCRTCTCTGCCCACCTGTATGAGTCAACAGAAAAGGGATCAAATTAAACTGCAGCCCTGATCACTTGAAGCCTCCTTGYTTTGCTTGCCAACTTTAGGGCAATGATTTCCCAATGGTTGYCAGATCTACCACTATTTTACCTCATAATGTTTCAATTAAACTACAACAGAGGTCAATGATTTGTCACATGTTGGTATGAAGCATGTGTGTTGGAGAAGTGTGTTAAAAGGCGATAGTCAGAACTTAGTTTAATAATAGGCTTTCTGTTGGAAAGAAAATGAAATGCAAAGTTTGGATTCAGATGTGCTACTCCAGTTGCATATTCTGATTCATAATGATGGCATTTCATTTCTCCATCTGCAGGTATGGAAGCAGTGCTTGAGCTCCRCTTTATGTAATTGTGTGGCTTGGAACATTAGCTGTAGCTTCACCCTCATTGCTGTAGCCACTTTGACAGTTAAAGTGGTGGTGCATTTTTGCARTCGCCTATCAATACAGACTTGTTTAAAATAGTTACACATTTGTCTTTCTGCTTTGCAACGGCAAAAGGACTACAAAGGTCTTGCTCTTAAGAAGTGCTGAACAAAACTCAGTGTTATTAGCAAGTGGAAAAGTATGACTTACGTAACGGGGCTTTTTACAGAAAACTCTCAAAGATCCACCCAACCAATTAAGCTTTAACATTTCACTATATATGATGCTGAAAAACAATATTCTGTTCTCTTTAAATTAACATTCTGTGTAATTGCCTTGTTTTTGTCTGCCACATATAATGCACTCGGTTTTGGTTGTCTTTGTGTTTTACCATACTTTCATGTATTCAAGCTGAAGTCAGACTTTCCAAGGAAAMTTTCAAGGAAAGTCAAGGTTTCAAAATTCCAACACATACATTACCTTGGTAGTTTTCTTGAGCTGCCTATTAATTCATTATTAAATTCACTATTCACTATTAATTTGCTATTAATTCATGCTCCTTCTGTATAAATATCTGTGTTTGCCACTGGGATGTGGATGAATTTTTGTTATATTTGTATAAAAAACAGAAAAGAAAGAAAAATATATCCCAGAAGATGAAGAGAAGATGATATTTACATACTGTATGAAGGTATCTTGACAGTAAGGGCACATAACAGTATAATTTTTAGGATGAAGCCAAGACAGAATGAAGTGCAAATGCATGGTTTGCCATTCATTTTGCCAACCTTCTTAATGCTGTATTTACCAACCTTCTTAATGCTGTATTTATAGAAGGACTTATAGATGGATTACTTATGGATCATTACTTTGCCATATACTGATGAACCAATCACATTTTATTCTTTAGGAGCACTTTATTTATCTGTCATTCAAACAATCCTGCTTATTTAGTAAAATATTCGCTGTTGTTGAATATGATTTGTATTTGAAAGGTGTAATTTTAGAGTTTTGGAGCATAGCTACAAAGATTGAATCAAGTGATGGAAAATGTGATATTGAATAATGCAAACTAAATACATTATGAGATTTATAAATCGACTTGGATTCTATTGTAATTGCAATAAAAGCAATCAAACAAAAAAGAAGCTTTCTCATAAATCAAAATATGTTAAAAGGCTGCAGAGCAGTACTATGCATTTAGGTATGAAAGAGACACAAAGACATGAGAGTCTCTATGGGTTTGCTCAAGATCCCAAACAAGCTGGATAAAAACGCACATGTAAAGAGTGCTTTGAAGTGAATGATTTSAGTTCATGACTCAGAGTCTGGGAGGATATTTTTTTCTATTGCAGCACTTTCCAGTGCCTACTAATCCAGGGTTCTCATCTCCTTAATCCCTCTGACCTGAAGATTTTCCACTACCTTATAATTTTAAACAAACCTAACAGAACCTGCTTGTAGCCTTTCTCCACATCTGGCCCTSTATGCCTTGCTCTCCCATACAAGCACACAAACCACCTCAAAGCTACTCAACCCTATTCTTTTTGCAACAGTCCCTCTGTCCCAGGGTTTTTGCTCTTGCTTAAGCTCTTGCGTATTCCAGCCTGGTTTTGCTGCTCCATTTCATTTGTTCCTCTTGCTGATGGCACTATAAACCTGGCAAATGCAGGATTTCTCTTTCACTGTATGCTTCTTCAAAAGCCCTGGCTTTTGTTTCCAGCTAGGATTAAAAAACAACTTAACAAATATCCTCAATAGGATTTGGAAGAAAGAAAAAGGGAGAAAAACAGACTTATGGTAGCCTAACATTTTCAGCAGAAATMAAAATCTTATACGAGAACAGAATATTCTTGTTCTGAGATGCTGTCTTGTCCCGTTTCTTCTCTATGATCTGAATTCTCTGCCCCCAGGGGAGTTTTTAACTATTACAGAAAAGTGATTTTATGAATTAATTACTAATGCTATCATGTCAAATGTAATGCTTTCTTTTTAATTACAGTCCAGAGATGCTCTCTTTTAGTTTCTTGAAGTTCTGAATGGCTGCTCTCATTCAAAGATATCCCTCTTCTACAGGATAGTCCTGACTCTGTTCTGCCAGTAAATCCCATGCTCAAGATCGTTACTGAATCAGAAGTCTTTAGTTTCGTGTTGTAGTTTAATTGAAACATTATGAGGTAAAATAGTGGTAGATCTGGCAACCATTGGGAAATCATTGCCCTGAAGTTGGCAAGCAAAGCAAGGAGGCTTCAAGTGATMAGGGCTGCAGTTTTATTGTGTTGGGTTTTGTATTCTCTGGTCTATTTTGAGAATGTAAGTTTTAATTTTCTTTTGTTTAGTTCATATGCTGAGATTTTATTTCATTTATTTTTATCAGAATTTAGTACAAGCTGAATCTATTTCAAATAWTTATTTATTTATTTATCTACGAAGCCATTGAGCTTTAAAATAAATTAGCGAGCAAAGAAATTATTCTTCCCTTTAAGAGTCCAAGGAGAGATAGTTCTGTATTTTTGAGCTAAATAAAARGATTTTCTAAAGCATTGTCAAATGCCTAGTATGGTTTTCCATTAYTATAAATATTCTGAACTTATATTGCTTCTTATACTGCAGTTGTACTGAGGTCATTTGATTCCACATTGATGGAATCTAATTACTTATGCAGTAATAGCATTACTATATTATAGCTATATGTTCTAAAACTGTTAACCATTAAACCCTAGTCATTAATCCGTAATTAGGCTTTTGTTCACTTTTAATGRCAGAGTGTCCAGACATGACGCTGACCACCACATACTTTTTGGGTTCTGCTGACTAGAGAAACTGATATGACAACCTCATTAGTTCAGTTAAACTATAGAAAAGCCCTTTAATGATTATTACCTTTTGTTAGTGAAAAGAGGGAAGTTTGTCATAACATTTCATGACAAGAATGTGAATGAGTTTAAACTATAAGTTTGAAGAAGGAAAATAACCCATTAAATTCTCTCTCTTCTAGTTGGGCACACCAACTTTCTTTCCTATTCCTAGTACATAGGAATAGTGTAGTACAACTAGCTTCTGACTGCCAGTTCAGATCAGTTTCCATCGATCCACAGTCAAGTGCACTGCTATTAGAAGCAACTGCTGTTTGGTTATGGGGTTGCTGGATCAGACAAAACAAAACAAAGCTAAGGAAAGAAAAAAAAAAAAGAAACCAGAGGAAACGGGGAAAAAAAAAAAACCAAACCACACTTATCTGGAACTTAAAATAAAAAAATATATAAAGTGAAAAAAATAGAAAACTGGAAAACCAGATTTTGATGATGTTATGCAAAATAAGACCAAGACACTTGGATGCTGCTTTTCATAAATATACTGGCAAGCTATTTTAAATTGCTGACAGGAATATTACYATCCACTATCTTTCTTTTTTTTTAACCAAAGAACTAAATATTAAACTTAAAGACAAAATATTACAAGTTATTTAAAACATTAAAAACATCATTTTGAAGCTTTTGCATTGGAGCACATCGTGAAAAGAGATAAACCATCTCACAGTGACAAAATTACTTTTTCATGTAAATGAGTTTAACTGTATTTTATTTTTCAAGAAAAGACCCTGAGAAAAAAAGCAATTTACTAATAGAAGGCTATGTGTTATTTCTTATTTTCTCAATAGATGCTGAGAAATTAGGAGATCCTGAAGAACTGAAGCTGATGAAGTAACTTTGCCTCTTTTGAAACGGTATCCATGAATAAATTCTCATTGAAAATCRTGTTCTATGATTTTATAAAGTAGTAACAAAGCTTATTTGCTCTTATAGTTTGCTTGCAGACTTGCTCATGTTTTATGACACAGCAGTGCTTTCTTTTTTAASCAAACTGCAATAGTTGTGCTGTAATCTTTCAATAAGATACAATGAAGAGTTCAGGCAGAGTTGAGGAGATGGGTACACAGTTCATTGACAGCATGAAGTAATGGATTACCAAGCCAGTCTTAACAAGTCTTTTTTTTTTTTTTATGAAATATTCAGTCTGGTTTATGCCCACCTCTGTTAAGTACAGTGCAGAAGGTTCGTATTCAAGCTCAAAGTAAAATCATGAAAAAACCAAAATTTTTCTTTATTTTTTTCTCACTGTTTGATGATAACATTATGCTAAATACTAAATATTTAATATGCTTAGATTCATACAAGAACTACATGTGCTGGACATAACTCGTCTGTAAAATTCCAGAAAACAAGTCATTTTCTGGATGTGCACACATACAGCACTGAGCAGGAGCTGTGAAGTCTGCAATTCCCCAGTAACTTATCCCAGGAGTAATAAAAACAGCTGCAAAAAGGGAGGGAAAAGTGTTACTCTGTGTGCTCCATGCAGGTGAAGGGGAAAGACAAGATTTCTGCCCTATATTAAAGGTCATTCACAGAAATGGGAGGATATTGCTTACACAGAGCTTACGTGGCAGAAGTAGAGAAGGTTTGTGGCTCTAAATAGGCAAAGGCCATATGGATGGCCTTCGTGGCCATACCACCTTCAGTCAGTGGTCATACGTGGAAATTGGAAGGACTTCCTACATCTTATCTTATATTCAGTGTAAGGAAGTTTAGTATAGTGTAACCCAAATAYACCCCAATAATATACACAGATATTCAGGAGGGATGGATAAAACAGAATTGTTTTAATAGGGATTTTAAACTTAAAAAAACCCAAAAAAAACAAAAAAACCCACGCACCTGAGAGCAATATGTCTACTTATTCTAAGCAAAACCTAGTCAGCCATTTATAAATGCCATATGTCCCAAAGTGACATTTATTTTATAATGTCTATACAAAAAGTGGCTTGGTTTGTTCTGGTTTGACGAGTGCAACTAAATGTTCCTTGGAATAGTAATTCTTACTTACAATGCATATGCTCTGTCCTTCATKTCTGTTCAAAGAATGACCTTTAATATAGGGCAGAAATCCTGTCTTTTAGCATATTATTTTGCAAATATGTATTGCACAAACAAATGCAATCATATTTAAATGTTTTTCAATAAAGTGAGACTTTTGGGCTGTGCCCAAAACTGCCAAAGATAGGAATGGTCACAGTTTTCTTTAGGTAAAATCTYTGCACTATCAGCCCTATTCAGAAGAATTAATAACTCAGTGCAATATTGCAATATTCAGATGGGAAAAGAACAACTCTTTGGCTGTGTGTATGCTTGTTTTTGTCTTAAGCCAGTACAGATTTTGGCACAATTAAATCACCTTCATTTGCAATATTTCTTTACTATAAATATATCACAGACTGCATGCAAGACTGCTTCTGTGGTGTAAGATCATGAATTCTGCATTTGTGAGCCGTGTCTGTGATTACTAATATTTGCAGCAGGTTATGTATCTTGAGCAAACAGTCTTATGTTTATTTTGAGGTAATATATGGATCCTTCATAGCTCTATCATGTTGTTCTCCTGGATTAGCAAGGGCCTGAATGCTGTCTCTTGATAGGGCATGGTTTTGTTAGATGAACCTCCCATGACTTTGGATCTTTTGTTTATGCTTGAAATAGATGATAACCTTTGAGACGTTTGGTTGTTCTGGCCTGTTGAAACATGGAAGATTAGTGAATTCAGGGGTTGAGAAATCTACAGTAGGTTGAATAGCTGAGATAGAGGCTATAACAGCTGCTCAGACATAACGACTGCAGGAGCCTAGATTTAGTTCTTCATGATAGAACTAGGGTTCACTGCTGTTTTAAAAAATCCTAACCAATCTTTCTTGTTGTAGATCTTGGATTTTACACATTGAAATTTACATTTGGATCTTGGTGAAAAAAGTGCCATTGCAGTGTGCATGTTTTATAGACTGGAGACAAAACAGAACTGTCTCCAAAATCATTAAAGATGAATACATTCACATAATTTTGGCTTATCTTGCAAGCACTTCTGAAATTAGTGACAGTGTTTCACGGGACTTTGTGAGGTTTTTCTAAGGGACATACATCAGCCATGGCACAAGCTCAAGGGACAGTGAGAGTTATTATGGATGTCATAYGTGCATGCATATCTTAGCTAGGCAGGAGGATGTAAAATAGGAATTGATAGCACTTTTTTGTGTTCCTTTCCTGATTATATTTAGTGATAGAACAACCATATTTTTTATATATACCTTGTATATTTAGTTAGAAAATAAGTAGAATTCTTGAGAGGGCAGAACGGTCAAGAGAAGTTTTGAGAGTACTATTCCTATTTAATTCCCTGGCCTGTATAGGATATAGATTTTCTTGATTTATATGTTTGTGCTGTTTTGCCAGTTACCATTTTTCAGAAGAAAATTCTGTTCTTGTGAGTCTTGACCCTTGGAAAACTCACAATTTAATCTTCAGATTGATTTGGCCTTTTGACACATTAATAAAACCTTCCTGCATAAACATGGCTACGTACGTTCATACAAGAAACTTGACAGCAACTTGTAATGCCTGCAAAAAATAACAGTTGATTAAACTAAAAGGTATTGTGCAAAAAACCAAAAAAGCTCTCTGTTAATGACTGCTGTAGAAATTGTGCTTTTGGATGTAACTGATGATGCCAGCTGAAAAACATAATTAGAGAGAGAACACTTCCACACTTCAAAATAATTCCTAAACGTAATAGTGTTTGTTGCCTATGGTGCTTCTTTTTGTGTTCCTTTCCCTTCCGTGGGATATGTCACATGTTTTGCAGGCCTAATTTACACATGAAAAGGACACACAGGGTATGGTAAACATAAAAATAAAAAAAAAAAATGCTTTTCATATAGAGATTAAGATTTTATTTAAAAGTATTTACRGGATTTCTGTTTAGCTTGCTGTGTAATAGGTGGTCAATTCCTTTGCTACAAATGTATAAATAAACATTGCAACCCATTACAGGAAGAGGAAAAGGATTCATGTAATTTCCAGTCTTAACTGAAGCTAAAACTAGCTCAGTGAGTATGACAGTCCCCACACAGCTTGTGGCCCAGCATAACAAAACACAGTTGTTGTCTGATGTTATTTCAGGACCACCAAACAAATTCTCAGGGAATTCCTTATGCTTAGAATCATAGAATCATAGAATGGTTAAGCTTGGAAGGGAAATCTAGAGATTGTTTATTCCAACCCCCCCTGCTCCAGCAGAGAGCCCTAGAGCACGTGGATGCTTCATGGAAGAGCTTGGTTAATCATGTATTGGTCAGGGGTGACTGTGCTCCTAGCATTTTTCCTCAAAATCTTACAMTTTCCTCAGAACAATGTAATTATGGAAGGCAGTCAGCTCACATAGTTGAGCCTGAGTTTGTAACTTGTGGACTTCCATGTCAGGAACACAAAACAGGAAAGCTTCTCGTCTCTGTTTARCAACTTTTGTTGCATGCCAGCTGACTGCGGGAAAGCTTTTGGTCCACTGGGTTCTTAGAGGTGGTGGATAAGAGAGCCCTACAGAGACTGTGTACAGCAATTCTATTTTGCCATGATGCTTCATAGCGTAGGGCAGTGTCACAATTAATGTGTGATTTTAGAATCAAGAAATACATAATATGTTGGCTTGATTCAACAGCTACTACAAATAAGCAGACTTATGAGGTTCAATGAGATCTTATGTGTTGCAATCGAGTGTCTGGATTGTTGTGGCATTTCTTGTGTCCGAATAATGTTCTTCAATTTTGTTAGGTCAGAACTTTCTTTCAGCTGATTTTTTCACTGCTCTCTATCCCCATAATTCACTTTTCTGAGGCTCATAGGTGCTCTGCATAAYTCATTGAATAAGGTATTTTATAACCTCTTTCTATCACTTCTCCCACAGACAGCCAAYGTTTACTTCATGTTTCCTCCTACTTGGGGCAGACTTCAGACTACCTTAGTGTGTTTTGATTATTACTGAATTCAACTAAATGAAATTACCTGATACTTTGTTACAAGATCAACTKTTTCCCATTCCATGTCTTTCTTGGCTATTTTTCTGGTTCTGTTGTATTGATATGTACAATACTGTCTGAATAACAACATCTCACAGTACAACTTGTGGCATACTGCAAAATATTTTAGGAATATCTGTTTGCATTTAAGCTTTGTGGTACAKAAGCTGTTTGATCCATACTGAGCACTGGTGAGCAGCCTGTTGACCAGTTCAATGTATAGCTGATTTTTTTTTTTTTTTGAGATATGATTGTATTAATATATATTTTTCATTCTCTAGATAAAACTATGGTTTGAAAATGTGTCCTCAAGAATACGGAAAAACACTCTATTTCTATACTATATTATTTTTCATCAGGCATTTAATCAGGATCCATATGTCTGCATTATCAGTATCTGTGAAGTCTCTTCTTTCTTATATTTGCAAATCTTAGCAGACAGATACAGACATCAATTGATTCAGCTCACAATCACTTCCTTTTTTTTTTTTTTAAGTATCTTAATAATGAGTTGAAACAATATGAGGCAGAAACTTTCACATCAGTACGCAGTATATTTGTATTAAAGCTGAGTGCATATGTGGGAAAATCTTAGAGCTAAATAAAGTAGGGAGCTTAGTGTGACTTAGACATAGCATAAGTAGATAATATAGCATAGAAGATATACTATAGCATAGAACGTGGCTTTCRGAAGATCTCGYGATGTTACAGAAAGTCAGGTACGTAGCTTATGAACAACAGGGYGTAGCCATACAAGGTAAAATGTAGAACTTAGYGTCCTGATTGGGCAATAGGTGAGTTTCCGCATTTTATGGTAGTATAAATGTAGATCAAACGACGCAATAAATGCTTGTTGCTGCATCCTCATATTGGTGTGTCTGTGCTCAATGGCCCTGAGGCGGGGGTAACCTCAGCCCAGTCTGGCAACGGAGCGAGGCTTGCTGATGCAAGACAGCAACATGCATATGCCCTGCCCCTGCATCTGTGCTGCAATCACAAAGGAATGATCCATCGTAATGAGTCATTTTCCATTCAAATTAGCAACATAAGAGGCTAACATTTTCATCTGCAACTCTCTTCCTTTCTTCAGCATGAACTTAATAAGGTTCACACCTTATTAATGTTGATTTTTTATGAGCAGGGATATTTTTAAACTATTAGTTTGTTGAGTCATATTTTATAGCGCCAAAGTCCTAAATRGAGACTACCGCACTGCTCATTTTCCTTCTCCCAAGCCAGGATCTAGCTGGGAGCTATAAACAAAAATGTTGAATAGCTCTCATGTCAGATATGAATTGCATCTCCAAAGGATCTCTTTCGTTATTTCTTTAGTTTAATCAGATTGTTACTTAAGAGAGAAATCTCCATGCACTTCAGTGATACACAGTGACCACTTCCAGGATGGTTAGTTTGCATGGGCTGTGCTCCTCCCCAGTTCCACAGGCAGCACAGTCTGCCCTCCTTGCAGCTGCAAAGAGCAGTGATGGAGGATGGAGCAGAGTGAGGACACCATGGCCAAACTCTGTTGCACTCCCTGCGCTGGGCTGCTGAAGAGCTGCCCAAGGGGAGATACACGATAAGATGCCTGGTGCTGCRCCAGCAAGGGTGGCAAATCACTGCTTCTGGAGGCACTTTGCTTGAACTTTGCTCATTATAAGCTCATTGCAATGCCAACACACACCTCCATCCCAAAAGTTACCTGCCGCTGAGGTACGACAACTCCTCAGTGAGCATGTGCTCTAGATTTTCAATTGAATGCTCCTTTAAATGAAAGTGAGAGACTTTTTCACCAATCAATAACAGTAGTTATTCTCTAGCTCGATGTAAATCTATGGAAAAAGGATTAAAGGTGAGTTATGGAGGAAAGGAGTAAAGGGAAGATTCCATAATAAATTTTGGAAAAGTTGATGGGCTGATCCCATCTTTCCTTGGTTCCCTGGTTTGAGATACTGCCTGAGGAGACTCCTCGAGACTGCGAGCCACCTCCCACCTTCTGGGATGAGTAATGACTTCACATTTGTACATCAAAGTGAGCTAAAAATCCCATGCTGGAGCAGAGAATTTTCTGTACTGACATCTGAAACCTGCTTTGTAAATGTTGCATTTGAATAAATCATGCTATTTGTGAACTCAACTACTTTTTTKGAAGGCAATGGGACCTACAGTTGACAGATTGTTCATGAATCCGATACAGCCAGAGAYGAGCTTATAGTTGATCACACTATTTGGGAACTTGATGTGCTCCTAGAAAGGCGATCGGACCTACAGTCTGCAAACTGTTCATGAATYCAGTACTGCCAGAGCTGGGCATATAGCTAACACAGAATTTGATATCTCCTTCTCCTCCACTCCACACCTTTTAAACTACAACAGATACAACTTCACTGATACTTCTCCACTCTTTGCAATAAGCAAAACTGTAAGCAATTGCAGATCTTTCAGAATTTTCAGAATGGTGTCACTCATTACTTTTGCAAAGTCATTTATATATGTTACCATATAAGAAAAAAGAGTGCTGCTTGTAACTCCTGCCTTTAATCTGAGAGGCTGTCTTTAACAGCTATCTTTAAGCTGAGAAACTTTCACAAATGGAAGGTTCTCTCCAGGAGTAGCTTTGACTCCTCCTAATAAAATGACTATAGTGGGACATAGTGCCTCTTCAGATCTGCTGTACAGAAAGTGTGAGAAAAATTAATGGGTTTAGTTTATAAATGTAATACTGCTCTGCAATTTTAGAGCAATAAAATGTAGATGGAAAATTATATGATACTTGCTTTCAACATCATTTTATTAGCAGGATATGTAACACTCTAAAGTAACTTCATTTGTTCCTTTCCTTAGTTATGGCCCTATTTCTGAGCTGTAAAATAGAAAAAATACACATTCATATATCACAAGAAGGAAAGAGTTTTGCTGTCATAGTGCAAGTGTTTACATTGTGCCAGCAACAAAATGCATCACATAAGTATCTCTAGGGTGATGTGATACATCTACAGCAATCTCACTAGTTATTCATAAATCATTTGAAAATAGTTTGTTCCATGGCAGTCCATCGTTAGGACTCAGAGGCCTTATTATAACAGTTATAAATGCTTATTACAATATTTATTATATGCCTGGGCAGGCCAAATAATACTTATATTTAATGACCAGAGCAATGAAAATCTGCAAACCTGACAGAAAAAGAATCAGTGTAAACTGTTTGAAAACTTAGGGTTAGGGAAAGGCATCTGCCTTTATCTGCCTAGATAAATTTTACAGATTGCTCACTGGATTCAGAGTTAATTAAGCAATAGGAAAACAGTTGCAGTAAAAAGGTTGGACTGTAGTAAGAAACTCCATCAATTACAATGAGGTTTTAGCACATTAACTTTTATTCTGTTGCTAATAGTATATTTATGAAGTTCAGAGTGAAATTTCAAATTGTCCATGGCTTGTCTTGCTTTACACTGAGTGTTTGCATGTTGTTTTGCCAGTTGATGGGGCGGCAGAGAGTGACAGAAAGAATCAGACACCAAGGGAAGGAACGATTGTGATTACTATTAATATTAAATAATATGAAACGAAACGATACATCTAACAAAGCAATAAGCTTACTATGCGCTTGGTGTTAACAACAGACCAAATAAGCAAGGTAATGCACTTAACTATTACTATATGAGACAGAGAATAGTGATTAAGAAAAAGATACTTCGCCAATTGCCTCAATACATTACTATCATCCAGATCCGCAGTCGCTGGGGAGCCCCTTCTTCAGCGACGATTTGCAGAACTTTCCCAGCAATTGGGAGGTCCTACATGGTGCGTCCACCCATAAGTGAGGTCTCCAAAGTCGCTGTAAGAGAGTCCAGCTKTATAAAATCAAAYCAACAAAGCTTGCATTTTCTTTGTTAGTGGTAACRTCTGGTATGTCTTACTTTCCTTATCATCCGGGACCGGAGTCTGGCCAGAGTCCYGGCTTCAGATRGAAGTTTCCYTTAAGSTCRAAAMCACTTGCATGAGAGCCTACAAAAGTGACAATTTCATGGGCCTACATGCAGGGTGGCATGAGCAATTTACAGGCAAGTTCTGTGTTCTTCTACAAAGCCAGAGYYGTATTCAGCTGTGAGTCAAGTCTGACTTGGGCCTGGGGTTCAGGTCATAGCACTTCACATGTGAATCTGGAAAAATAATTGATATTATTCTAAATGCTGTTTTGATCAAACAGTGAAATGCTCCAAAAATCACATACTTGCTTCTTTTCAGGAATTTGCTCTATTGCTCAGTTCTCTATTAGAAAATTGAGTACTATGCAGACTACATTATTTCATATTATGTYAACACTATTTTTTCTTTAAAGACTCCAGAGGTTTTTCTTTTCTTTCTTTTTTGGAATCACAAATTTTATATCGATATATATCCAAATTACTTATCTACCAAATAAAATAATGTGCATTGCAGACACCTGACCTGTATCTATTCCCTTTATTACTCCCTTTGGAGTAGGAGTCAATAAGCTATCATTCATAAGGTCTGTTTTTGATAAATACTTTAGAATAAAATGCACTGTACTATAGCAGTTTGCYTTTATTCACTCTAAAGAGTCTAGACTTCTTTCTAGAATGTAGATGTTGGAAATTAGGCAGAACAAATTCTGGCTTGTATTTTGCATATAATATATGCTCACACATGCATACATATGAACTTTCTAAAATTTTAAAAAAAAAATATTTCTTGCAGTATGCCATCAGGTCAGGATCAGAGCATTTCATTGCATATGCACCCCATGTGCATTCACATTCTGAGCTGTCATCATCTATTTCTATCTTTCCTTGCATCCAATATGAAGAGTCATGAAGTTACAGGTGAAAGACAGTTTTCTTTAGATCATTTTCTTCTTTCCTAATTTTTTTTCATAAGTGTAGAATATAATTAAGACATTTGTTCCATTATTGAGCTTTCTAACATGGTGAAATTTCATATATAGTAAGAAGGAAAGAGATGCTTAACTAGCAAAAGATGAGGTATTTCTTTTTCTGTTTACGTTTTGGACTAGACATGAAGGGCTGCTTTGCAAAAMYTYYTTTTTWTTTTTTCTCTTTCATTCCTTTTGCAAATGTCATAGTCCAGGACTCTCTGACCAAGTTCTTTAAGAAATTCTACACAGAGAGTATGCAATGTTTATTGTAACAGTTCACTTTTGAACTATTTTGAACTACTTTTGATATAATCAGAGGTTTTTGATTTAGGAGCGCGAAACACCAATGTACTGAAATCACAGTGCAAATGTACGCTTAAACAGTTCAATCTCAATACCAATGTGATGGCCATTGTTGGTGTCTATAGTATGCTCACCATCACGATGCTGGGCATCCCTATTTGTCAGGAAGGCATGTGGGAGGTGAAGTTAACTCAGTCCCATTGCCGTCTTCACAATTTCTTTGTTATTTGTTGARGTTTTATACTCTATGTTAGGTTGAGACTAGCTACCCTAGTGATTCTGTTCCCAGACTAATATTTTACTAAAACTTATGCTCTTGTGTTCTGTTGATTTTAGCATCACTTCTGATAGTCTTTGCTTTACATTCCTGGGTGGAAATACATTCATTGAGGGATAGTGCTTTCTTTSTGCAATTTTCCATTATGTCTTTTAGTAAATGAAATTATTTTGCTCTTAAAAATGCCCCAAATATTTTATCATTAATATCATTAATATCTATCTTAAGATGCTTGCAAAAGATTCCTTATTTGAAAACATTCTAAACAGAATATATTTATATTAAAGACAACACTAATTCTGGTTTCCTAAGTTTGAGTACCTTGTCTCTCCACTGTTACTGTTTTTCAAATCATAACATTGCAAATCAATGTTTCATTTTTAATTTACATTCAGCATTGTTGATGCCACATATGAGAAATCTACTTTTAAATCACTGTCATATAATATGTAGACATTGTTATTCAGAATAACATGATGGCACTAGAAGATTTATGTGCTTAGGTGTTCAGTTATACTAAAAATAAAGCCTCAAAGTGTTTCCATAAATGGTGTAAAAAACTCTGTATTCTGCTATCCCAATAGATGCCTGTCAGGTCTAGACATTTCTTTTTTCCTTCTTTTTTTTGTCTGAGATTTTATTTCCCAGCTACTGTGTGAACAATCTGTCTTTTTTTTTGAGATTGGACATTTAAAATTGTATTCACAAATGAGCATGAAGATTGATTCATTATCTTCATCGTTAAATAGATACATACACACACACACAAAAATAGGACACATAAGAAAGTGCATTTTTCTGCAAGTAATACCCATATAATTCTATAAATGTCCTTGTTTAATAACTTTTATTGATTTCATAGTATTTATATATATTTCAAATCTCTCTTTACCATTGGATTTATAAACATTTACAAGCTTTGATTATACAATGGGAAATAAAGGCATTTCTGAAGGTAAGGTTTCAACAGAAAAGTATCTGGATATGCTGACAGTATTGTTACACTTTTGTTCATTTTGAAGTCATGTTTTAGATGCTAAAGAGAAAATTAACCTTCTCTTCACCTATCATCCTTTACAATTTCATAAGTGTTACACATAGTGGAACCAGCAAGCATGTACAAACAAGACCTCAGCTAGCTGCTTTTCAAATGGTTGCTTGCTTGGAGTTACAATATGTGGTTAGCCGGAACATCGTCCATGGCTTATTTATTTAGTTGTTTGTTCTGTTACTACTCCAAATGCATCATTTGCCTGAGTGATTGGTGGGAAGACTGCTGCTGTATCAATAAGAATGTGTTTCTCACATCAGTATCAGAGAAACAGTAACTATACCCTCTCATATTTTTCAATATAACATTGTGCAATAACTGTACCAAAGTAATGCTACCTAGAGTATTTCAGTCCCAATATTTTAAGTGGTTTGTTATCTTTCATTTAGTGTAATGCTTGCTGTAAGTTACCTATTGGAAGTCTCCAACAAGATTCCTTTTTGATTTTTAACATCCCTCATTCTGTCAAAACAGAAAAATGGCATAATAAATGTGCTTCTATAGGCCTTCACTTCGTGGGTCTCCTGTTCATTATTGTTATTGTTATTGTTATTATTATTATTATTATTATTATTATTATTATTATTATTATTATTATTATTATTATTATTATTATTATTATTATTATTATTATTTGCTGCTGCTGCTAGCAGCCTTCTTTGTGCTGGATTTTTCTTCCTTCTCAACTTCTCAGCTGTCAGAGAATAGGCAGTGCTCATTGTCAGATGAGAATGTAACTCCAGCGTGACTTTTCTCCCCCACTGAGGAACAACGTTAATATTAACATAGCAGACTGCTTTCTCCCTGAAGATAATAGTCTGATCTGCTTGTTTCTTCCTTACAATTATGTTTTTTTCATGATATACTATCTCTTACTTGTTTTCCTTTACCCYAGTCTGAAGGGATTTTGTAGTGTTTTATTCTTGACACTATCTTCATCTTTGTGTTCCCCCAGYCATTTCTTGTCAAAAGGAGTGAATCTCCTTTATCTCTTTGATCATCATTGCGAGAAGTTAGGGAAGTGTTGCAAGTAAGCTGGGAAAAGGTGACATGGGGAGTACTGTTTTGCTGAGTGCCAAGTTTTCCTTTCCCCTTCCATTCATAGTTTGAATACTTTTGAAAAGTTATTAACAATGCACCACGTAATGATAGACCTTTTTTTCCTTTGGTAGTGTATGGATTTGCTTTTCATAAGTTAGTAACTACTTTAGAACAGTAGCAACACAGGCAAACTCTTTAGKAGCCATCTTGTTCAATTGTGCAGTGCACCTTGTTGTACTGTATGCATTGAAATATGACGTGCTTTAGCAAGAGTCCTTCTCCAAATCATTTTGATTATATCCTAATTGTAAACAGTCATTTTGAAAACACATGTTTTAAGTTTCGTTGACACTTTTGTAAAATTACAGTGTASCCATGGAAGAGTAATCAGAGTTCATGTTTCTCTGATTACACCAAAGAAATGCTCACTCATCAGAAATGCAACATTGCTAACATTTTAATTTGTATTTATTAAGTCATTACTTGCATCGTTCTGGAATTTATTTGATTGAGAAATTGTTTGTATGTTTAATGGAGAAACATCCATGGTTTTGGAAAAGGATTGACAGTTATTTGAGGAGATTTTTATTCCAGCCTTTTTTTTTTATTTTCTGAGGTATTGTTTATAGAAATGCAGGCTCTTAATTCTCAGCAGCTTTGAAACAACTGCCTAATCTATGTATGGCACTTCCTTTCAGCAGTAATTCAGTTTAAAAAGCATCAGATAAAGTAAAGATTTACCCAATCTTTTAAAGTAGAGATTTTAAAGTAAATATTTTAAAGTAAAGATTGGATTTAAAAAAAAAAAAGTAAATAATGCGGGTACCAGAAACAAAGAAGAATATACAGACTCTTATTTTTCTTCCAGTCCAGATTCCTGAATCTTAGTGAAAATCAAATAACTTTCACTTCTAGTTCAGTGATTATGGCTGAAAGGAAGTATAGGATCTACAAGGAGTTGCTGAATCAAACTAAAATTTCAAAATATTCTTTGTTAACTGGAGTTTGCATTTGGATTGAATATGTTTGGTTTTGGTTTTTTCCATGTAATAAAAGGGCACTCAGTCTCTAAAGTGACAGTTGTGCCACAGAAGAACAGATTGTTGGGCCTTTATCTTAGAACTGTTTGTTGCTCTCCATAGGGCTAAGGAAAAGGCACATCACAAACAGAAGAAATTCAAATATTAGAAGTATCATGACAAAACCTGGATTCATTTTTGATCACCTAGGTTACAGATTTTATAAGTTTCATAGTACMAGGGTGTAGATAAATATAGCATCATTTCAATGCAATATTAAGTGGTATAATTCCAATAGCATTTGGCAAATATTTTCACATTTATCTCTGTAAGTAAAAATATTCCATTCAAAGGGAAGTTTTCCTATTGGCTCATGGAATTATTTATAACAGGTTCAAATAGACAGTATTCAGTCTCAGTCTCTGGATTTTAGTGATAAATATACTACCATAAAGAGTATAYGTAGGCTTTTTGCTACAGTAAGCTAATGATATGGCCAATTGAACTTGTGCCAGCTAAGAAAAAAGTTTGTCTATGGTTAGTAAGGCATTTGTTCAATTTAATTCATTATATAATTAACAAGTTACATTCTTCTTTAAATTTCTTATAGTAAAGTAACAGATACTGGCAAAAAAATAAACAGTAGTCTAAATGATTATTACCTGAGTCACTAATTAACTTCGATATGTGCTAAAAATCAAATAGAAGGAAAAATCATTKTTGTGATGCCTCAAATGTTCTGTTTCCTGTTCTGTGGAATGCAGTGATTTATTATGTTTCAGTGATGCAGTTGCAGTTATAATCAACCAATCAATCAATTAAAAAAAAAGAAAAAAAAAGACAGATTTTCCCACAGAAAGTCTTATTCTAAACAGAAACACCATAAAATATTATAGTTATGCTTTCATTTCCTGCATTGTATTATTTGGAAACCACACAAAGCAGAAACGATTATAGAAACATGAAATCATTTTATGAGTAGGAAGCAAGTTCCCTAAACCAGTACCACACACACACACACATACASAGAGGAATCATACATATAAAAGCTGCTGATTACATATGTATGTATTCTAAATATAAAAAGCATATCAGTCAAAACAGTATCCTTTTAGTGCCTGTATGCTACTTATTAAATTTACAAATATAGCACTTATCTGTGTCATGATAACTTCTCTCACTTCTATTAACATGGCATTCTCTTATAAGTAAAAGATTGCATGCTTAATTCATTTTTATAATAACTATGATAAAAATGACAAGATTTTCCAATCAGTAAGGTGTTAATTGCAATACCTTTGGCAAAATGCCATCCAGCACTCTTTCACTGACAGAAGAGATGTATTTTTTTCTACATGTCCTTATTCCGTTCTTAGCTTAAACATATCTCTAATCTTGGAAGAAATCTGAACTCACAGAAAATATTCTTTAATATCCAGTAGCACAAAGACTGTTCCCAAAAGTATTTTAAAAATTTAAAAGTTTGAGTATTGTTTGGTTATAGTTGCAGAGCTGCTTTAATTAAATTATAATAAATTATTGCATTCTTCCAAATAAGAAGTGGAACATTTAAGATACTGTAGACACCACAGTAGTAGTTCTCCTTCCCTTTCCGTTGTTGCCCATAAACTTACTATTTGGTGCAAGGTAGAAGACCTCTCTTCTATCTCTTTTAAACATGGTGAATCACAAACATGTGAAGGACTTTTTACTGTTTTTTGCTGTTAAGGGCTCATGGTTATTCAAACTCTGAGAATACATCTTTCTGGATGTATTTGTTGTTGATTTTAGGTTTCCAAAAAGAAAGGATAATCCATAAATATAATTTCTGATATTGTTTTTCAGGGTCTGGCAAAAGGGAACTGAGAATATAAGCAATAGTTTCCAAATTAATTCTATAAGCAAAACTATATTTCCTCAGTAACCCTTCATTTCTCAGTATGTGCTATTTTTAGTAACTAACACTGTAAAGAGCAAAAGTTAGGAAAGAGCAATCATGCATAAAGAAGTTAAGTGCTTACGTTTAATTTAACCTTGAATTATCTATGTATTGATTTTATGTATATAGATACCTATGTATTGATTTTTAAAACATCAAAAAAAAAAAAAGTCTTTCAAAACTATTTACAAGTATGTGAAAGGTTAAATGCAGTGAAACAATTTTTATTAGCTTACGCTTCCTGTTTTTTGAAGGCATCAGAGAAGGGGAAAAGTTTTAGCTTATTTTGAAAGAGGACAATATTCTAGTTTAGTTGATGCTTTTCCCAAACCAAAAGCAGACAGAGACAAAGCAGGACAAAACTTATTTTTAAAAATAACAATTAGGCAATGAATGTTGGCATCTTGGGGTAAACAGGGTATGACAAAAATGAATGAGAAATAGAGGATATCTCCTGTATGGGGCATAAAATTGAAAAATGAAGTAAAGTGGCTGCAACAGAGAGAGATGTAACAGAGAGGGAGAAATTAGTGAAGGAAAACAAAAGAACTGGAATAGCCAACAAAGTTATGGATAAGGAAAATAGTTTTTGTACCGGCATGCTGGCCTAAAATGAACTGGATGGGAGATATGTATGCAAGAGCAGCAATAACAGAGAAATTTCACCAAAGAGAACAAATTAATGCTTTCAAATTTTATTTAAATATACGTAGACAGCTGCATTAAATAGAAAAAATGACTGGAGTAAAACTTAATGTCCACTGTCTTGTACTTCATGAATCAGAGGATGAAAATTTGACCAAACTTCCCTTTCAGCAGTTGCTCATGCTTATAGTATGTCTGCTCTTGTTTTTAGGAGGAATCAGCCACTAATTACATACATCTAAATTACATAAAATCTAAATACATAGTACTATAAAGAAAGCACAGTATTTCTCTTTTTAACTTGCAATTATCATTCTGTAGCTACTTTATTCCTGGTAGCACCACTATGATTGAAAAGGAATCTGTTTCACTGGAGAAAGCACTCATATTAATATTGTTTGTGTGAATTAGAATGCATTGACCGAGCAGAGATGCCTGTCCGTCATCACTCAGCGTCTGAATGGAAATGTTATTACTTCTAGCAATAATATATAATATTTCTTTATTAGAAATATTGTTGCCCTTATGAACGGGCAAATCTTGACTGGATGATGTTTCAGAAATACTGTAAGGTAAAGAATCTAACAGTGAAAGGATTATCCTGTTAAAAGTTAAAAGTGGCTAAAAATGAATAGTTTGATACATTTTTCTCATAACTACTACAGGAAAACTACACAAAAATGGAAGATTATTCTTTCTTAAAACCCATTTTAATTTTCTTTAATTTTTGTTTGTCACTTTCTCTCCTTGGAGCCCAACAGGAGTAGAAGAATATACCTGTAAATTCTGCCCCTGACCCCCAAATTACATCTGCAGAATTTCAAGCATTTGCAGTGTGTGCAACTTACTGTTAAGCAAGACATGCTCATTTGGCATCAATAGTCAACCTGATGCTTTGTCAGTTCTGGTCTGGAAAAGAAACCAAATAATCGAAGTCTTTCCTTGGCTTCTCTCTGAAGCAGAACTTCCAGCTGCTGTCGCCTTTTTTATCTGGCAACTTTTAAGACTCCATTGTACAGTACTTCTCTAAAAGAAGTAGAAAAATTATATTGACAAAGAACCTCATAACTAGTGGCATAAATTGATCACAAAGATGCCAAGAAGCTTTCCAACAATACACCATGTCAATCTTCATGTTAAGAATGGACTTAGTAGATTAGTGGCAGAGACTGAGAGGACACTGTAACTAAACCCTGATTGTTAATCAGGGTTAACTCTATTACAAATAAAGCACCTCTATGTTTTGTAAAGTATCTGTAACACTTTTTTCTTGTTCACTATTCTCAATTCACAAATGAAGCCATTTGCCAAATGAAGATGTAGAAGCTTTAACTGTTAGCATTCAGTCAAAACAGAAGTATATTCTTCTATTCAAGAGAATTTCTTCAGAAATCTTTTCTTAATCTGTTCAAATCTGTGTGGTATTTAGACATTCTTTGAAATACTTATGTTGACTTTGTACAATTTCAAGAAATAAGAACATCATTGGCATAATGAATTAAAGATAGGACACTAAATTTGTTTTGGAGAATCATACATCTAGAAGGGAAAAGCTTCTCTGACATCCTCAGACTGTAGGAAAACAGTGAAAGATGTATTATTACTGAATTGCAGAAAATCTCAACTACACATAAAAATATAACAAACAGTTAAAAGTTAACTATTCTAACTAAGAGCATACTACTAGCTACTAAAGTAGGCTTTGGTGGCCCAGATGTACCTTTACAGCAAAACCATAGGCACCATAATTTAGGATACTTCTGCAGAATGGGAATTTATGAGTTTGGCATATGAATTAGAAAGTCATCTGAGCCCACTACAGCTAAAGAGCTTTCAGTATGTCTGTAGAGAAAAATCAAACACAGAAAAAAACAATCATAAATGTTCAACCAAGAAGGAAAAATACATAGGGGAGGAATTTTGAAATTTATTCACAATTTGATTTGCAGGTCCATAAACTCAAAAATTATTTGTCCATGTGTTCTATACAATTATTTGCTTATATAAACTACCCAAAATATTCATGATAGTACACTGAAATCTGTAAAGTGAGAAACAATGGAAAGGTGCTTATGCTATTTTAATTACCATACAGATGTTATTTGTGAAAAAAAAAGTGACAGCATTTCCACATATAAACTAGCAGTCCTCTCTAAAAGCAGGGACAATGGGAATACAAAGATAGTGACATTTACAGGATTAGCCACTGCCAACAGACACTTGCTGCATTTTAACTATCAATCAGATTCTCTCTGATATAGTAGTTGTCAGTGCAGTATGTTGCAGAAGAATTAATTTTAACGCTGACAAGTTAACTTTATGTCTTCTTATAAGTGTTTGAAGCATTAATCTCACCAGTGGATTAGATTATGATCCTGTGGACAAAAAAAAAAAGATTCCAGAAACATTGTCAAATGCCAAAGCTAAAATTAAAAGTTTGTTTTACTCATTTACTATATTTTAAAACACTCCCACTATGCACATTTTTGATAACCACACAGTCTTATTTTGCAGAGTTAATTGCTATAAAAGTTGCATATGCCAATTTATATGCATATATATAGCTTGCACCTTTATGATACTGTTGTTCCTATACTGATTTTATTTACAGCAAAGTCTCATCTCATGTCTTGAAAACTCTATATATCTTCTAGTTCATCAGTATTTCTTTGAAAGGAAGATTATTCCTACTTGATTTGTAATCTGAGCTAGAGTATTATGTTTTTGTTTTGGGGGGATTTTTCTTTAGTTTGTTTTACTTTTAATGTAGTTGAAAAGAATATTTTAACAAAACAAGATAGAAAAGTTCCAGGTAGAGGAAAGAAATGATGTATAAAAGTGTCATTCACTCCATGAACGTTTTGGGATTCCCACTGTTTACCGGCCATCCCGCTCAACGGATCTGGATGAGCTAGACTGGAGTACAGTGAGCATAATTTCCACAGGTAGTGTCTTGCCAGTAGAGACTCCACAAACTTTCTGAGCAACAGGTCCAGGGCTCAGTTATCCTCACAGCAAAAAGTATTTTCCTCATATTCAAATAGGGCTTCCAGTGTTTCAGCTTGTGCCCATTGCCTCTTTTTCCGTCACTGGTCACCACTGATGCCCGATCCTCTTGACATTCTCCCTTCAGATACCTATTCGTTCCCCCTTCGGTTTTCTCCAGGTTGTAGAATCCCAGGTGTCCCCACCTTTCCTCATACAGAGTTGCTTCTGTCTCTTAATCAGCTTAGTAGCCCTGTGCTGGGCTGTCTTTGATAGCTCCATGTCCCTCTTGTACTGGGGAGCTCAGCATTGGGCCCAGCACTGCAGAAATGGCCTCACCAGGTCTGAGAACAGGGGAAGGATAATCTCTCTCACTTACAGTCAATACTCTTCCTATCACTGCCCAGGATACTTTTGGACTTATTGGAGACAAGGCCACCTTTGCCATACAGCTTCAGGGCACTCAAAACCTCTTGTACCATTTGTGCCACAACAGGAGGGGACTTGACAAGTTTAGGTTTAGGTGGAACTAAAGCAACTGATTCTCTGCTCCTCTCCCCAGATGTTTCTCAAACCATGTGACACACCTCTGGCCAAATAACCTCTTATGTATTTCCTCTCTATTTTTTTTCAGACCCTACTTTTTTGGGGGTTTTTTTGGTTTTTTTTTTAATTTTTCCTGTTTGTGTCAGTCCTGTCTAACCTCTGAAGTCTTAAGTTGAACTTCTCCCTGAAATAATCACAAAGATACCAGTATCCTGACTCACTCGTCCAGAATAGTGAATTTAAAAACTGCTTGGACTGTAGTAATGTGATAAGGCAATCAAGATGAGCAAGACCAATCACACTGACAAGTCTCACAGCGCAGGAAGCGTGCCCGCAGTAACATTTCATTTAAGTATGGCTGATTATTCTGTAATTTCACATATAGCCTAGAACTAAGAACAAATGCAAAAGAAGAACATCATGCAAGTGGAGTGCAGTACAACGTCCTACTGCTCTCAAAGAAGGAAAGAAGGAGGCAATCAGTCCTGTGAGGAAAGCTATTTGTCTCAGTGCAGGAGGGAAGCATTTATCCTGCACTTGCTAGTGGAATACCTTGCATTTTACCTCTTTAGCTCCTTGAAAGGGCGAGAAGTCCCATCAGTCTTTGTAAGAGGAATTAGCATGTGATAACTACCATAATCCGTAAAGCTACCTACTATTTCCTTATTTTTTTTGTTTTTTTACACAATGTTTATAATTCCTACCAAGAGATATTCTCTCCATAGTTTAATATTGTTACAGCATGATGAGGTTATCACATCAATCACCTCCAACCTTTTCGTCACCCTAGGGTGCTTTTTGTAAGATATTGGAAATCAAAGGGAGTATGTCACACACACTTTTACCCAAAATTCAGAACATGCAGATAATAATTCTATATAAATAAGTGATTTTTGATACTTTGATACTTTTGATACTTTTGATACTTTTGATACTTTTGATACAGTAGAAGCTTTAAGTATTTGCCAAATCCATACAATGAAGTAGACGCATATGTTACATATGACCAGTCACAGTTAAGCACCATAGAAATCAAATATTCATTTGTAAAACAATTTGGAAAAAAAAAAGTTTAAAAGTAAAAATGCAGAAAAATGCATGTGTCTAACATTTTTATTTTATTTATATGATCATAAAAATCTCCGTATATTTAAAGAAACAGGAATGAATTTCTATAATCAACTTTATAGCCCCAAAATAAATGCAATGTTTTGGGGCTAATATTGTTTCTGTGAAGCTGAATCAATTGATGCTTTGGAACATTCTGCTGTTAGGGAGAAAATGTACCAAGAAAAATTGGGCATTATTCTGGAGCAAACGGAAAACATGTTTTGTCAGCACTCGAGTCCCAAATAGTCCTGGATATTAGAGAAAATTGTGTTTGTATGCATGCATGCCTAAAATTGTCTTAACCGATAAGGAACATGATTTTGTGAATGTGCTGTGCTCATCAAAAGCAGCATTACATCTAAAATATGATTATAGTTTAAATAAAGGCACAAAAAATACCCTTTTTTTTATTATTATTATTATTATTAGTGCTGCTATTGATTGTTGTTTTCTATGTCATCTCCTTTCCCCTGACTTCTCCCCGTCAATTCCCTTCCTCTCTTATTTCCCTTTCATTTCTGTATTAAAARAAAAAACAAACAAAAAACCCAAACTTGTTGGACTCATTATTTAAACCTATATATGTACAAAACCTAATATTAGATGATCAAGTAGTATCTTTTCCAGAAATAGGAAACTATCATTGATGCTCATATTTTGAGGAGTATTTACTGAAGGTAAAGCAGTAAAAGTAAAAGTAAAAGTAAAACATTATGATTGAACTGAAATGTAACCCCTCTCATTTTGTTTTGTGTAGTTTGTGTTACCTTGCCTGGAAACTATATGTGTGTGTGTGTATATATATACGTGTGTCTAAGCTTTGTGGAATTTTTTTTTCCCAAGCATATTTTTTTTTATGGCTCTAGAATGTGACTGACCATTTCCTGTATATATTTCCACTGAAATCAGTTATGGGGTGTTTTAACCTGTAATTTATCAAGCTTCCAAATCATGCTTCCCATTTTGATAAAAAACAAAGCAGCAGTGCCTTCCAGTTTTCCAATAGCTTTGAAGACCTTATGTCAGCAACATGTAATATTGATTTTTAATTCCTTGAAACATAAGCTTCAGTTAGGTTTCAGTTATAGCTTAAAACTAATCATCAGACATGTAGAATAATATACTTGTGAATAAAGTAGATATTATTCCTTTGAACCAATATTTTTAAATATAATCTTCTAGGATGTCTAAATTTGGAAGTGGTTAATCTTTGAAGTTCTTAAAATCTTGTTTATTTTTTGAAGGATTTTTTCCTGAGGTTTTCTGAAATTAGAAATCTGGAAATCTATTTCAGAATGAGATGTACTGATTTCTGTATAAGTCCATCAGAGGAGAACCACACAGAAAAGTTTGTAGCTGTTTTTATTAATCAATAATTTAATTATCTACTGCTAAAAATTCTTCCCTATATATGAGGATGTGGAATTTGAGAGGTGATATTTTTTCCCTATCTTTTTCTTTCTCAATCAGATTATCTTTAGAACAGAAATTTGACAGAAGGAGGGAATAGGAGAGAGAAAAGCAATACAAAACAGGTAACTCTTATCTATCTTGAACAATATTTTATTTGGTCTGTAACCTCCAAAATAAGCTCAAAACAAAGTTGAAGAAAACACTTACGGCATGGCTTATATATTACAAATCCTTTCCATATACTAGATGTGCTTGTATATGTAACTATGCATATGYATATTTATAAATAGTGTGTGTATATGTGGATGGGTGTATATATTCATATTGTCATGCGTATGTAAGATGAGAAAATTAAATGAAGTTCTTTAGTGACTACAATTTTTTCAATTTATGTTACTAAACTGTTTTTCCAATGATTTTTCTCTTCTGATTAAACTGTGCTAGAAATCTTCCTAAAATTCTGGAAAACTTTTCCACTTGCCTAGAGAATTCCAGGTATGATTTGTACTCTGTAGTGAAGTCTACTTTCCTACAGGAATAAATTAGTCACGACTGCATGGCATTCAGAAACCTCTGGGCTCTGAAATTGGCTATTTCTACCTGAGGAGACAAATCAGCAAGGAATGATGCCAATAGAGAAATGTGTGTTGCAGTTTTGAACAGAAAGAGATATAAAAATGTCTTGTAAGCATCAACTTTTGAGGCATGCTGCTATGTTTCTCTGTCAGGAATATATCATTGGTCAGTTGCATCCTCAAGCAGAGCAGTTGTTTATCTTAGAGTAAGATCTGAGGAATGAGTTTAGTTGCCCATGTCAGACACTTCAGAGATACTGTCTGACTATCAGACACTAGGTAGCCCTGAGATATCATCCAATAGTCCAACTCTATAGCAAGAATCATTTCAAGCATTTTCCAACAATGTCGTCTAAGCCACAGGACTCCCCACGCAAACAAAAGAAAAAAAGGATCACAAAGGAAAAAAACCCCAAACCCTTAAATTCCAGTATTGCCTCTATCTAGCATACCATATCTCTTGAGTAACATCAGTTTAAAATATTTCTTTTAACCAGGAAGTGCAGTGAAAATTCTTCTTTTATTACAAACAGGTGCAGGTTTTGGGCTGTGTCATTTCAACTCTCCAAATCTTTCTTCATTTACAGTATCCATTCCAAAAATCTTTATTAATGTGAGTCATTAATTGAACATTCTCTAAATGAATAATGTATTTGTGTGTACCTGCTATGCATTTGTTTGAATCTATGTTTTCCTGATTAATCTGAAGTGAGGCTGTGTGTTTTTTTATGGTTTTCCCGCAAATGACTTATTAATGACATGAGAAAACAGACCATCAACATAAAGAAGGGAAAGGGGACCATTTGAATATTTGTACTTGGTCATTTATCTTATGCTGATGACTAACAAAAGACTTATTTTAACTGCAATGTAGATATAAAAACATGATTCAGCTATGAAGTGTTACTACCTAACTATCAGACAAGAAATAATAGGGGGATAAAGCACCCTGAGTGACTGCCCCATAGAAACTCCTTCAACTTCAGTACATGTTAACTGAAGCTATTCTGAATATAATAGACCCATGAATATCAGATAGTACATGCTAGATGGAAAATTCTATGAAACCTAGTGGATATATATAAGCTGTTTATTTTGCTGTTTTTAATGCTGGGAACACTAGATTGTCTTAGAAGAAGACTCTGGATATTGAATGAAAAGGCTGTCATAAGGCAGCAGTTTATATGGAGCTCTCTGACCTGACCTCTAGAAAAGGCAAGGCACAAGGTAGAAGGCAAAGTACATTTTAATGAATGTATCAATGTAGACAAATTACTTAAATTAATTTTCCATACTAGTTAACTGCGAGACAGCTGCAGCTGTAAGAGAACAGATAAGTTGAATCCCTTTAGGTATTCTTTAAGCAAATGTTTGCAATAACTTGAGCTTTTTAATATTGTAATTTTGGCATACCTCCAAAATTTGATATAAGTTTAATATGTCGTACAGGTGCACCCACATAATAATATTTGAGAAAAGGAAGCTTCTCTTTAGAGAGTCCAAAACTCAAGTTATATTGACATAATTGTACCATTGCCTAAAAGTCATCCTGAATTGCGTGCTCAAACCGTGAAATTGTATGCACGAGTTTCGTAAGCATGTACACAGTTTGGGAGAATATATGCCTATAATTGGGGTACTATGTCTAGCAGCATGTTGTCTCTTTTAGAGAACTTCCTAACCAACTCTTCTAAGAGTGCAAAAGAAGAGTACTTTTTTTGGTTTAGAGAAAAAATATTACATTTACAATATTTAGTGTGTGATTAAATAACTGAAATAAATGAATTAGATTGAATTTACAGCATAGCAAATAAATTGTTTTAAACCTCTTTCTTCATAGTAACAAAATATAGTGAAAAGAGAAAAATACAGATTTTTCACCCTCCGCTTTGGTTCAAGATGTATTCAACAGAATATATATCCCCCCATTTTGGAACTCCTCTAGGTCTCCTCAAATCTAACAACCTTACTAACTTAAAGGTAATTCTAAGAAATTAAAACTGGATGTGCCATTCATGTAACCTGTGTTTTATTCAAGACCAGAAGATATTAATTGTATGCATTTGCTTAACAGGTGAATCTCATTAACATAGCAGATGGGAACATTTTTTTTTTTTTTTTATGCATTAGAGATTCCTCTGGAAAGGCATTATCCTTGTTTCTTGTAGTGCCTCCATTAATTTGTAGATTAGGTATAGCCTGGATGTTATAGATATGTCTTGTGAAATAGAAAGGTTTAGCTTTCTAATACCAAATTTTTTTTTTGTTTCTTTTAAGACTTATTTTGAATGTTCATTAGAGAATTCTCACAGAAGGAATATAAAAGAAAATAAGAAATGATATTGTTTTGTTATTCGATAAGCAACCAAAATACAACATGCATGTCATAGGAGAAGAACATAAAACATAATTTTTGCAAACAAAGGAATCTAGTATGACTGGTGAGTAAAACTTCTTTGTTATTCAAATTAGTTGATTCAATAATATATTTAAGTTTAGTTTCAGTAAGTTGATAGGGCTTCCGAACTAATTTGATGTTTTTATGATGGTTTTGCATTCTTTTTACAGTTTGAAAACATTACCTAGTGTAAAGCAGCTGGGGTATGGATTGGTAGTGTAGTTACCTTCTAACTCTATGGAAAGCTAAGCAGTTGTATTTGTTGGCTTCTTACTTTTTCTACAGAGATGCTTTTGGAACAATTTAATATGCATTCACAGAAGAGATCACTTTTTCTTTTGTTTTCTCTTTTCAAAAAGGGTGATAAAAAACTCTCACAGACTTCATTCTTTACTTTCTACTATTGCTATAAGTGTTTCAATCCAGTGTCAGTAATAATGAATAGCTTTCTCCACCCCTCCTTTTCAGGGTATTTATCTCAAGTGGAATTTTCATAAGCAAAGCAGTGTCTTTTAATACGAGTATTAAAAGCCTATCTGACCTAAATTTCAATAAAAGTAAATATTAATCCAATTTCTGATGTACTTAGAGCAAATTAGTTATTCTCTTGTCCTTTAACAACACAGAAGAGGGACTAAATGCTAGGATGTAGACATTCCTGAGAGGTTAACAAAACTACCAATTCATGCAAAAGCTTTAGTGGATTTATGATAAAGAGGAAAGCAGAGAAAGTGCAATGTCTGAAGAAGTAAAGCAGGTGAGCTAAATTAAGCAGCTTGAAATGTGCATTTTGTTTTCATATATCCATGTCAAAATAAGGAAGAAGAAGAAGAAGAAGAAATAATACGAAAAAATTGTGAATGAAAGTAGAAACTTAAGCCAGATATTTCAGAAGGGACAAGAGATCTTTCTTTTCCTAGTTCAAGATTTTGTTATTTCTGTTCAATGCAGCAGTTAACAGTCATTGTTCCTGTTGCCTACAAGACCTTGGGAGCTATAAATTGGATTAAGTTTATTAGTATATGGTGCAAGGTCAGACTGTTTGGGAATAATAAAAATAACTTGCTGTAAACTGGGAGATTAATTGCTGAAAGACAAGTATATTAATCAAGAACTTTCTGCTGCCATTATGCCATAGCTGGGGGAACAGACAAATAAAAACTTGTTAAGATGACCATGGGAAGGAAAAGTTTTTCATAAAAAAGAGAAATAATGTTTTTCTAATCAAAGTAAAGCTGACTAGGCATATTTGCTTTATGTGCATACACTGGAAATACCTGCCAAAGACGTATCTACTTAAATTGAATTATTGTATCTTGATCATCTTTATGCCTTCTGTTCTGCAAATTTGTACACATACACTAATATGCATATACTCCTATACATGCTGTTCAGAGGGACCTGGACAGGATGGAGATTTGGGCAGAAAGGAACGTCATGAGGTTCAACAAGGACAAGTGCAGGGTCCTGCACCTGGGCAGGAATAACCCCAGGCACTAGTACAGATTAGGAGYTGACCTRCTGGAAAGCAGCTCTGCAGAGAYRGATTTGGGAGTCCTGGTTGACAAGTTTACCGTGAGGCAGCAATGTGCCCTTGTGGCCARRAAGACCTATRKGATCTTGGCCTGCATCAGGAGGAGTGTTTCCAGCAGGTSGAGGCAGGGGATCCTGCCCYRCYACTCARCTCTGGTGAGGCTGCACCTGGAGTATTGTGGGCATTCCCAACTCCGTGGGAATAATTTTTAGTATCTAGCACAATGTTCCAAGTTTGAAAACGGCTTTTCTTTCAAGTTATTTATCCAATATTCATTTAAATTAGAATTAAAGTGATGGATGTCGCTGTTGAAGTGGAATTCTAGGATGCAACTTGCTTTATTGACTACAAGACAAGTGCTAGCTCTAAATGCTATTTAATAATACATATGCATTTTCTTGAATCATTTAGGTTGTAAAGCTAATAACATAGGACTGAGTCAGAAATTGTGTGGAGGAAGGAAGGAGTTTATATGCATTATTATACATTATGTGCCTAAACAGTAGGCAATAAAATCGTCTGTCGCAGTGATCTTCACATGCTGTCATACTGAAAGAAATGGTGCTGTATAAAGTCACAACATGTCTTTCTCAGTTTCTTCCAAACTGTTACATTCAGAACATTTTTCCAAATTTTTTGATACTGAAAATAGATTATTGAGGAATATATTTTGAAGTTAGTACTTTAGTATCAAGTTTTTTCCCTTTCTAGCTGTGATGATGCTGGACAGAGTTGGCGCTATTGTGTATGCTTGAGGCGTGTGACATTAGTGGCAGTGAGGTAACTGGAGAACAGCAATAATTTGCTCTTCCCTACATTTACTGCCCTTCATTATACTCAGAGACATTCATGATGTGGTTACCTAAGAGGAAGTAAGCTTGAAAGGATGAAAGATCTGGTTCTTCATATAGTGATATAGAGAAATATAGCTGAGTGACAGCACAGAGAGGATTCTGTACCTGCATGCTGTGAGGGAAAAGATTTCTGTATATCACCAGCTGTTCTCTCAGTTTATGATTTGTTGTCTTGCATGAGATTTGTGGAAGTTCATCGTGTAGCTAGGTAAACAAAATCAATGTTTAATTTTTTGACACATTATCTCCTGCTATAAATATCTTCCAAAGGAGATTTGATCTGATCTCCAAACAATGAAATGTATATAATACTTCATTTCCTTGTTTTTAAAATTCATTCTTCTTTTTTTTTTAAAGTCATATGTCTTCCTTGTCTTTTGTCCTGTCTGCAAAGTGGACGTAAGATTTTGCTTCATCTCAGAAAAGCAATTTTAGTAGTTCAAGAACTTAGAAGGAAATAATATATATGTTTTTTAGAATAATTTAGTAACATAGTAATATCATCTGATGCTGGTGAACTGAACAATGAGGAGAAAACCAGTAAAGTCACTAGTAACTGCGTGCTATCTACCTGGTGTACTGAATCATAAATTTTAATTATGGAATAAAGTTTCTTGTTTATATACAAGAAA
>PTEX01000553.1:74325-86216 GCA_003342815.1 Eudromia elegans | reverse complement strand
AGCAATGGGATATTAGGGAAATCCGAGGGTGATGAGGGAAAAGGGCCCAGCCCAACTCATGGCAGAACGTTCTTGATGACAAACACCCAGGGTGTCCACCCAATATCCCAATCCAACCTCTCCAGGTGAAGTCGCTGATGGGCTTTAGAACAAGCCAGTTGGTTCCAGGTGGATGGGATTGGGTTTGGGATTGGGATAGGGATGTTTCTTGGGACTTTCCTGGAGCTCCTTGCTCTGAAATGGACTTGTGGAGGCTGGAGACGCTGGTAGGTCCTGCCTGATGGAGCTTCCTCCCATGGGAATCCAGTGAGGAAGAGCAGATCCGCATCCCCTCACTGCACGTTTGTGCTGAAGTTCCTTCTCAACTTCCCAYCTTGGAATATTCTTCAAACAAAAGGCGCATCCAAGGGGTCCTGGGACTGCCTGGACCTCTTGCTTTGATGGGACACCCGGTGTCTGGAAAAATCACGTTTCCCCCCATGGTTTCCATTGAGTTTTGTTTGGCTTTTATGCTGTTCCGATCAAAATCCAGTGCGGGGGGTTTGCTGCCAACACGGCACCCCAGCTCGTGCCTTCTTTGTGAATGTTATTGCGTTCTATTTTATTTTATTATTATTATTAACGTTTGGGGTTTTTTCTTTAAAAAAAGAGGTGCAATAAAGTGGGATTTGCTTTCCTGGACTGCAGCATCTTCATCCAGAGAGTTCCCGCTGTAGGTCCCATGTTGGGCTGTGTTCAGGTTTTGGGATACGGTGCAGTGSGGAGCTCTGGTCTTCCAGCCAAGCCCTGGCAGCACCTGGAAGTCTCTTCCTCCACCTCCACATCCAGTTGGGTTTGGAAGACCTCCAAAGGTCTCCARGCACCTTCCGGATGGACAATTCCCTCCAGGRTCTTCCCACATTAAAATTTTCTTCTCRGCTTCAAGAAGAATGTCCCGTATTTCAATTCCTGCCCCTTGGAAGAGGCGGATCCTGGCCCTGCATGCTGCAGGGAAGAGGTTCCTCTCGAAGTCTCTTCCTCCACCTCCACATCCAGTTGGGTTTGGAAGACCTCCAAAGGTCTCCARGCACCTTCYGGATGGACAATTCCCTCCAGGRTCTTCCCACATTAAAATTTTCTTCTCRGCTTCAAGAAGAAYGTCCCGTATTTCAATTCCTGCCCCTTGGAAGAGGCGGATCCTGACCCTGGATGCTGCAGGGAACAGGTTCCTCTCGGGATGCGTTGCTCCGGTTTGGTGTGTCCGTGCTGTCCTCGCGGTGGGGGGCAGCGCTCCAGATGTGCTCCYGTCACCCCATACTCCAGATGTGGCCTCCACAAGGGCCATGTAGAGAAGCCACCGAACTCCCCACGGGCCCCAAAAAGGACCTGGCAGCGGTGGGATTCGAACCCACGCCCCCRAAGAGACTGGAGCCTTAATCCAGCGCCTTAGACCGCTCGGCCACGCTACCTGGGTGGGAAGAGCTTGCCAGGCTACAGAATGTGATATAAAAATTGGGGCGATYGTCCAAATTTGTGGGATCTTTTAAGGGGGATTGTGCCAAAGTGACAGGGGGATGTTCAGGAGAAGGACCAAAGGCTGGAGAAAAGGAGGGATAAAAAAGGATGGGGAGGAGGGAATGAGAGGTGAATGGAGGGCTACAAGAGGTTGGGGCTATGCAAGGAGGGGCAGATTTCCTGGTGTGGGTCCTGCTCCTGCTCCTTGGTCCCACCTGCTCCTGAAGTCTGTCCCATGTTGTCATTGAACCGCTTTATCTGTCTCTCCCTTTTCCAATGGGAAAAGCAGAGTGCGGCAGGGAGAGCCTGGGGATGCTGGTGGGGTGGGAGACTCCCAAACTGCCAAGGGATCCAAGAGCCTTGGGGTCGTGGAAGCGAAGGACCCGGATCTGCGTGGGGGTTGAGTCTGGAGCACCGGTGTCCTTGCTTCGTTGGGCAAAATGCCCGGAAAACGCCCCAAAACACCTGGAAAACACGCCCCAAATTGCCTGGAAAACACGCCCAGGATGCAAAGGTCAGAGCTTGGCTTTCCCTGAGACCTTGTGCAGCTCCGACACAGCCGGGGAGCGACTCCTCTCCGCAGACCTCGCTCCTAAAAGCGGCTCTACCCCTTTTGCTTCCCCTTTCCCTCCATCCGAGCCGCGTCCCGCTCCATGCAGGGTCTATCCCACCTCCTTGGGGTGTTTAAGGTCACATCCGAGCTCTCCTTTYGATGGTTTTCCTGCATTGGAGCTGCGGGGACCCGGGAATCGAGGACCAAGCCTCCGGGTGCAGGTTTGGGATGGAGAATTTGGGGTGTTCGTTTGGGGTGTTGTGCAGGATGGTTCCTGGCAGCCCAAAAYGCCGCCGATTTTCACCAGAAAACGGACAAAAAAAGGCAAATAAATTCCCTGGAGAGACTCCCGTGTTTATTGGGAGCTGGTAAYGACCCTGGGTCTGGGCCTGGCCCTGCAGAAGGGGAGATTTTGGCCCTCCAGGGGTGACCAAGAGCAAGGGGACGTTAAAGAGGGACCAAGAGGAGGCTCAGAGAGAGGGAGAGGAAGGCGGAGGCTGAAGGTGGAGCTCAAACGGTGCCCTAAGCTCAGGGGAAACGGGGATTCACGGGCCCTGTGCTGGTGCCTGCAGCGGGATGAGCCGCACGGGGCTTGTTCTCCTCCGCCTCCTATGGAAGTGGCTCCAAAAAAGCAGGAATCCGGGTCGGAGCAGCAGCCACGAGGAAGGAAAGGAAGAGGAAAACCCCRCGTGGGCGACGCAGACCAACAGGGACGACGCTCCGGGTGTCCCCCTGCGTCCCCGCGTGGTCCCAGGCGTCCGAGGAGCAACAAGGAGAGGCCGGGCTGAGGCCGGGCACAGCTCATCACACGAGGAGCAGCTCAACCCGGGGCCGCTCCTGAGCATCCTCCTGTTCCTCCCAGGGCGGCCGCGTTGCCCGAGGCTCCTTCCGAGCGCCGATCCCACGTGGCGAGCCGTCCCCGGGGCCGCGTCCCCGCGTCGTCGTCGTCGTCGTCACCGCACGAGGGCCAGCGAGCCCAGCTCGAGCCAGAACCAGGGCCGCAGGCGCTCGCCGGCGAAGGCGGCCGGCGGGAAGGTGAAGATGGGCGCCCTGCTCTCGGCGTCCGAGAAGGCCACTTGGCCCCACTCGTAGTCGAGGGACACGCGGATGCGCCGGGGCACCCGCGGCAGCCGCAGGAGCGTCGGCGGCGACGTGAGCGCCCGGTTCTGGAAGCCCCATTGCTGCACGGCCCAGACGCCCGCGCCGGGGCTGAAGGAGCTGCCGCCTTCCCGGCATTCCCGGCGTTCCCGGCTCACGCCCACGGCGCAGTAGAAGCCTCCGGTCACGTCCACATCCCAATAGTGGTGGCCGGAGGTGAAGGCTTCGCTGCCCAGGACGCAGGGATCGGCGGCGACGCTGCGCGGAGCATCCGGAGCCTCCGGTTCCCGGTATTCCCAGCGCACGCTCCTGCGGTCCGGAGAGAGGACGAGGCGCGGATGGGCCGTGTCCGGGTCCAGGGTGACGTTGGCTGGAAAACAGAGGGAAAAAGGGAGCTCGAGTCAACTCTTGCCTGTGGCTCCCGTATCTTCGCGGATATCAAATGGGAAAGATTGGGATGGGGTTCGTGGATATCCCTTGGAATGGAGTGGGAGCAAAATGGCATTCCTGAGACCACAGCTCTCCCGGGAAAAGCCTCACGGAGGGATCCCGGCGCCTCTTCCCGCGTTCCTGCTTTCGCACTGGGAATTGCACGTTCATCAAATTGCTTACCCAGTTCTCCATCACCTTTCCCTAAAAAACAGAACAGTAAAATCGTCATTTTGGGGCCATTTACATTCACGTCACAATAAAAATCATCATTTTGGTGCCATTTACGTTCACGTCACAATAAAAATCGTCATTTTATTGTGACATGGACCTAAGGCTGAGGCCAAAAGTTGTATCCAGAGAGAAAGAGGCACTTACTATGTTCTTCACTGCATTTTCCTATTAAAAAAGGAAAAAGAAAAGGGTTTAATGATGGTTTTCCTATTCTAAGGATGTCTTCAGCTCATGCTAAGTTTTTATTTCCCCCTTCCCTTCCCCAAAACAGGATTTCTTTCTTAATATAAGTTGAAATTATTGAAAGGCAAATGGATGGGCTGGAAACTTGGGATCATTCCTCATCTCCCCATTTCCTATTTTTCCAAGCCAAAAATCTCAGAAGAAAAGGAAAAAAGGCACTTACTCATTTTTGCTTTATATTCCTCTAAAAAAGAGAAGAAAAAACACAGCAATTATTGGACATATCTACTTTTTGCATAGTAAAAGCAAAATATATTCAAAAAAAGATCTATTTCTGTGCCTACTAATTMCTACTGTTTGCATTGCTTATTAGAAAGCAGAACGAATTTATCTTTCTACATTCTTCCCATTGGCCCAAATTTCCCTAAAACTCCCCAAAATAGCTCAGGAATAGGCTGGGGCACAAGGGATGACCCAGTCTTGGGTGTAATTTTAATATTTTGGGGGTAATTTTAATATTTTCTTCATTCAAGGAAACCAAGTGGGACTTACCGAGCTCTGCAGCGAGTTCATCTTAAAAGACAGAAAATAATAATTAATAAATAAATAAAACTTCTGGCCCATCTGAACTTTAATTCTTAGGAAAAAAAGGACAGAACTCACTGATTTTTCTGTCACGCGCATCTAAATCAAGGGAAAAAAAGCATCAAAATGGTCAATATAAACTCTGCAATTGAATAAGAACAAAATCCAGAGCTTAAATTGGGYGAATTTGATTTGCTGGGAGGGTGAACACATCCTTACCAATTGCTGCAGAGAGTTCATCTTAAATGAGAGAAAAAAGAGGGATTTTCATTAATATTCCCTTCTTCTATACAGGATGCATAACAGGTATGCTCTTTATAATATAATACTTAAGCTTTTAGGTATCWTTTTTATCTTTTTTTTCATGATTTTCATCTTTTTTTTCATCATTTTCAGAGTAGTCTTGAGGTGGAGGCACATAAACCCCATGGGATGCAGTGCACAAAATCAAAGTGTGAATTTTAAAGGCAGAAATAACGCTGAATCTATACGTTGATATACACCTTTGATATATGGTTAGCAAGGGAGGGAGATGGACACGTACCAACCGCGGCATCACGTTCCCCTAAGAAAAGAGAGCAAAAAAACCTATATTTTAGTCTGGAATATTTATATATGCATTCACCTATGCACACAGATATTATTGTATATTTAACCTCCCTTGAAACTACCTATTTTTTTTAACATAGGAGGGAAAAATATTACTCACCAACTTCCAGATCCTTGACTTCCTCTAAAGGAATGGGAAAAAAGAAGTTAAATGTGTTATTTTGCTATTATATAATGTATTTCTGTATCAAGATATAGCATCATTTCTATTCCATTACCAATTCCCCTGTTTTATCAGATATTTTAGTGCTAAAAATGTGTTTGCCCTTTACCTGTTTCCTTCTAAAGTTACATTAAGAGGTGCTCGCAACCAGCCCAATAGAAGCGTGATTTAACACAGAAAAATCCCAAAAAAAATCCAAAATTGGGTCTTCAAAAGTGACCAAATCGGCTTACCAAGCTCCTCTGTTAGTTTACCTTAAAAAGGAAAAAAATATTTAAGCACTGCACTTCCAGTGCAAGGGAGCTCAAGGAATTCCTTAGGAATACCGAAGGGTTCCTAGAATAGGAATACACTTACTGATTGTGGCATCCCGTCTTCCTACAAGAAAAAAATACAGAAAAATGAATGTAAAATGAGTGTTTTTCTCCAATTTTATCTCTGTATAACACAGAAGAACTGCACATCTGGTTTAAAGTTTAATTATGGTTTTGTTTGGGCAAAAACCCCTAAATTTGGAGGGAGGGGATGCAGTGAAGGGAGATGGTTGTGAGGGAAAGACCTGCAAATATGCCAAAAAAAGGGAAAAATAAAGGGACTTACGAAGTTCTGCATCCTGGTGCTCTGGGGAGAAAACAGCAAGAGAAATTGTCACCAAACTCGTAGCCTCTTTTCTGCAGGATTCCCCTAAAACCGCGTTCTCCGTGACTCCAAAAATGGCCCATTTTCGAGCTATTTAGCTCTTTTTTTGCTGCAATAAAGCAGGATTTCTGTAAAAACGGGCACCAGGAAAACGCACTTACCCAGCAGCTCACTCAGTCGCCCTGAAAATGAGGAAAGAAAGAAGAGTTTTGGGCAAAATTCTTTTTAGGTGCCTGGCCATTTAACTACAGACGGGAAAGAGGAGGGAAAATACCACTTACGTATCTCCACTTCATGCTCCCCTAAAAGAGAATAATCACAGTTAATAATTATGACCAATTCTGGTGGTTTTCCACRTTACCCACATGGCTCTTCAGGCCCTTAAATAATTTTATTCTACTTAGTTCAATTGCTCCGTTTTGCTTAAAAATGCAGCCGCTCCGGGCTTTAATTGGCGCTTCCCAAGCAGCAGCTACGATTCCATGATCTCATAATTAAAAATAGCAAACGAGTCGTGGCCACTGGGAGGGCATAGGGAGGGCTCGGGGTGCCAAAGGCTGCACAAAAGGGGCTGCACTTACTTATTTTTGCATCGCGGTCCTCTGAAAAATAAGAGAAAAATAACATTTCTCAGCTGCATTAAAGCGGAAAACTCCCCCTTTTTTTCCCTTAAAAAGGGCAAAGAAAACTGCAAATAACTGATTTTCAGCAAAGCAAGGAAAACGCCTTACCAAGTTCTAGGGTGTACTTCCCTTCAAAAAAGAAAAGAAACGGGAATTTTGATGAAATTTCTCTTTTCTCAATGGCAGAATGAGCCATTAGAACCGTCGCTAGCATTAACCTGCAGTTCTGCAGGCATTTTTCTGTATTAAATAACACCATTTACGTGTTAAGCGATGGAAAAAGGTGAATAAATACCATTGGGGGCCAGGAGAAAATAAATAAATAAATAAGAAATAAAATAAAATAAGAAATAAATAAAATAAATAAATAGGCAAATAAGATGCTTACGAAGTTTCCTGTCACAGTCGCCTAAAAATAAGCAGAAATAAAAGGAATTTGCGATTCTTCGTTGTCCATCCCARGATATCCTTGCTCTTCAGGGTTCCTTGGGGAATGACTTACTGACTTCTGCAGTTAGTTCCCCTTAAAAATAAAAGGGAAAAATAAAGGTTATTTCCTATTTTTTTCCCCTCCTATATGAATGCCCAGGCAATGGGTGGTCAATTATGGGTCYGAGCTCCTCGTACCCCCTTCCCAACACCCACTGTACAGAAATCAGGCTATATATTTATTAAAACACTCGACATTCAGCTAAATAATGCAAGCAAACACCTTTAGCAACAACTAAATTCATCCAAACAGCTTCATTAACAGCTAAATTCACTTGTTTAGCAAAATGAGGGCACAAAACCTACCGATTTTTGTATGACGCTCCCCTAGAAAGAAGGGAAAAATAAAGGCAGGTTATTTTGCTGCCTTAATTTTTGCCTTTCACAAGTCACRTCTATCTTTGCCCCTCTAATTTAGACTATTAAGTCATTTCTATTCCAGCCCAAGTTACCCCTGGCTTGCAATTCTATTTTGCAGGACGTCGGGGGTTTAATTCCCTGTAATTCCGCCTTGGATCCTCTGATTTTCACAATGGAGACCCATATCAAAAAAGAAAATGGAAAAGGACTTACCCAGCTCCACAGTAAATAATCCTTTAAATAGAAAAAAAAAAAAATGATATTATTCCTTGCTAGATTTCTGAAATTCTTGGAGAATTTTCCATGTCTCCAGCCCATCTCCAGTCTCCCCATGGAAAAAAAAACGCCACTTACTGATGGTTGCATCGCACTTGGCTGGAAATAATAAAGACAAATAGACAATAATCACTATTTGGTTGGCCCAAATTACTCTTTTTTTTTTTACATCAATCATACAGATTTCTCAAATTGACCAAAAACCCAGGCAAAGCTCCCAGCCCATTTCCAAAAATGGAAATCTGCCTGAACGCGGTTTTCTCATGAATAGCAAAAAAAAAAACACTTACCAAGCTCTGAATTGAGTTTCCCTGAAAAAAAAGAAGAAAAGAAGGATTTTAAGGTAATTATTGAGCCGAAAACGTTGATTTAAACAATATACTCATTTAAGAGCAACAAGGAGTGCAGGAACACTGAGGAAAGGGGAGTTAGAGGAGGAGATGCACGAAACACACCAAGATTTGAGGGAAATGCACCTTTCCACCCAGATTTTACTTGCCAGGAGAAGAATTGTCACTTACGAAGACTCGAGTCTCGGTCCCCTAAATGGGAAGAAAAATAAAAAACAAAAACAGGAAAAAAATCCCATTTTTTGGCCCAATGCTGCCCTCTTTCTTGGAGACAACAGCTCTGCGGCAGCCGGAGCGTGGAAGATTTTTGGGGTGCAAAGCTGCTTTGCTCCATTTTTCTAATGCTATTTTTTGCAAAAGAAGCTGCTTTTTGGCTTTGGTTTGCATTCCGCAAACGCTCCAACGGTGGGAAGTTGCAACGRGAAGTGGAAGTTCCATTTCTGGAACTGGAAGTGGGGGAATGGAAGTCCACGAGATGCCCAAACGCTGCCCGGACACGGTCCTGGGCAGCCCCATCCCGCAATTCCGGGYGGAGGAGCGATCCAAGCCGGTCTTACCCAGCAGCGCATTGAGCCTCCCTTGAAAAGAGAAGAAAAAGGAAAAAAAATAGGACAATTTGGAGTGATGCAACCAAAAAAATGACWGGAGAAAAGAGCTTTTTGGTGCAAAACTGCCCATTTTGAGAGGCAGGACAAGGACTTACGTGTTTCTGCTGCGAGCTTGGCTGCAAAAAAGGGGGACAAAAAAGGACATTCTTGTTGGTGAGGGCCTTTTTTTCCCCCTTCTGTGGCCCAAATTCCCTGTTTTTTTGCCCCAAATACACACTGAAAAGGGCCACTTACTAATTTTCCTATCCCGTTCCTCTGTGAAGAAAAGAGAGGAAGATGAAAAAGCCGGAATTATTATTAAATATTTGCTTGGTGCTTCGGGCTGTAACACCTCTAGAGTCCTCAAACTGGGGCTTTTTATCCCCATTAAAGCCTTTATGTCAAAAACGGTACTTTGCAATTATCCCAAAGGGATATCAGGAGGAAATTCCTCCCCCCAAAAGACGGATCCAGGAATGTGGCAGCTAATGCAAAACGGGATAATTCTTTTTTTCCCTTGTTCTTGAATTAATTTTGCAGAAAAAGGGAAATTGCACTTACTGATTTTTGCATCGCATTCTCCTAAAAAAAATAAGCGGAAAAGCGAGGAAAGGGAAATGCAGAGCAATTCCCCCCAAAACGCCACCCCCTCTTGCAATAAGAAAACTCCTTACCGAGCTCGGACTGAAGTTTCCCTTAAAGAAAAGACATAAATCTACATTAAATCTATACTAAATCTATTATTTTAAGCTCTTTAAGCAGTATAATATTAGGGKTTTTTTCCCTTTCTGGGGCTGCAAGGTTGCTGATATCACAACTTTGCATCCACGAGTGGCAAAGACAATGAGAATTTAGAGGCAAAAGGCCCAAATTCTGCTGCTTCTGCAGCTTTTATGTGGATTTTTGGCACAAAACTGGTTTTCCTCCTGTTTGTTTTTCCCCAACACAGCCTAATAACAAGATCCAAAGTGAACTTACCAATTTTTCTATCACGTTCCTCTATAAAAAGAGAAAAAAAGAGAAGAAATGTCAACATCTCTTAAGCCTTTACCATCTCTGCTCCCATGTCCATGAAGCTCAGGCCACCTTCCCCACATCATGTTCTTCCCCTTGTGCAGTTAATTCGGATTTTCCTGCAGTTAATTCGGATTTTCCTGCAGTTAATTCGAATTTTCCTGCAGTTAATTCGAATTTTCCTGCAGTTAATTCGAATTTTCCTGCAGTTAATTCGAATTTTCCTGCAGTTAATTCGAATTTTCCTGCAGTTAATTCGAATTTTCCTGCAGTTAATTCGAATTTTCCTGCAGTTAATTTGAATTTTCCTGCAGTTAATTCGAATTTTCTTTTGCTGTGAACCCGTTTATTTCATTTCTAGCTCGTATTGGGTGCATGTGGGTCTTGTGCATGTGTTGGAGGGGGGGGGAGGATAACCACCTTTTCCCCTAAAATCCCCAAAAGAAGTTAAAAAACAGACATAAAGACAACGAGGAAGGCGATGGCTTACCCAGCTCTGCTGTCAGATTGTCTTAAAAGAAAAAAAAATATGAATTTTTGCAMGGGTTTTTGTCAACGGGAGGGTGCTCGGCCCCATTTGGTCCCTCTTTTGAGGGGAAAACAAGGCGATTCTGCGTTTTATGGCAGCTTTAGCAGAGGTCGGATGGGAGGTGGAAATGGGACTTACCAATCTCTGCTGGGAGTTCCCCTTAAAAAGAGACATAAGGGCAGGTTTAAGGACCAGGAGGTGCTCGGGGTGGCTCCTGGCTGCCCTCGAGGCTCCATCCGGCGCAGGGCAGAAAGAGGCACTCACCAATTTCTGCATTTCCACCCCAAGAAAAGGGAAACGGAAGGCATTTTTTTTTGCCGTTTCTGTCWCTTCAAGCCCAAATATTGACATTTATATCGTTCCTTAACCACGTTTTTAAACTGGAAATGGAAAACTCACCGTTCTCCGTGTCACATTCCTCTGAAAACAACAGAAATAAACAGGGTTTAGTTGCCAGAGCCTCCAACGTGCGTCCGTGAGCACGAGGCCAGGTGGTCTCCTCCAGAGGGGAATGTCCATTGGAATGGGGCTGGATTTCAGGGCTTGGGAACAGAGCTAAATTTGGGTCTTTCTTCGGGTTTTTAACACAGGAATTTGCACAAATTTGAGGTGTGAAGCACATTTCCTCTTGCCCAGCCCAACCTGCTCTTCCATAAGGCCTCAGAGCTCACCCAAAGAGCCTCCCTTTTGCCCCCAAAAACACTCACCGAGCTCCGTGTCGCTTTCYTCTATGGAAAATAAAGAGAAACACGACTCACCGCGGGCCAGCGCCAAGGCGAGAGCCTCAAAAAGTCTCCTTTTTCGCCCCAAAATAGGTGGGAGGAAGGCAAATGTCTCACCAAAGTCTTCTGCCAGCTTCCCTTGGGAGAGACAAGCTCGGATCAGGTCAAACCTCCRGCACCAGCGTCTTCCTTCGCAGCAAAGGGGGGAACCAAAGCAGCTACGTACGGATTTTTGGGCCCCATTCCCCTGAAAAAGAGAGAGAAAGGGAAAATATCAGCCCCGAGCGGCGCCAAATCCAAGTCGGTCTTTGCCAACGTAAGCTTAAAATATAGAAAAGACCAAATAAACCACCCAAAAAAAGGCCAAAGGGTTCAAGTATTGTTGGAAAAACACTCATGTTGCTGGGAGAAGAAGAACCACTTACCAAGATCCGCGTTCCTTTTCCCTTAAAAGGAAGGAAATAAATGAAATTCAGTGGGTTTATTTATTTGGTTGGTTTTCCACCCGATCCAAGAGTAGTTTTTTCCTAGCTTGGATGCATCTRACCCCCTTAATACCCCTATACTGAATGGGGCAGGGAAAACGGAAGCAGAGCTTGTTGTGGGGCAGGAAAAGCCTCAAAAYCAGAGGAAATGTCTTGGGGAATTGTTAAAATATAAGAAAATATTTTAAAAATTAAGAAAATATATGAAATGTGGTCAAAAAAGAGGGTTTAGGGRCTGTACCTGTTTCCATCGCTGCATTGGCCTCCTATGAAGCGCCCCACGGAGCCCCAGCTGCAGATACCTGGGGGAGGAAGAGGGACCTTCATCAGCCTCCACGGATGGGGAGGAAGAGGAGGCCTCGGCTGGGCATCCGAGGGCAAAATTTAAAGGGGGGGGGAATGCAATGAGATGAAAAATTAAAATGAAAAATTAAAATGAAAAATTAAAATGAAAAATTAAAATGAAAAA